>VUQR01023597.1:94226-110557 GCA_015108515.1 Hemichromis elongatus | reverse complement strand
TGTTTAAACTGAGAAAAAATTATCAGAAAAATATTAGCTCATTATGAATGCAGCTGCCAGATGTTTTCAGCTGGTGAAAGGTCTGGACTGCAGGTAGGCATTAGCATTGTCTTGTTGAAATATGCAAGGCCTTCCCTGAAAAAGAAGTCATCTGGATGGGAGCATATGTTGTTTGAAAACTAGCATATAACTTTCAATGTTGATGGCACCTTACCAGATGAGCCCTCTCCTCTTCAGTGATGATGTGTCATCCATGTTTTCCAAATAGAAATTTCTGTTCTGAGTCTTCTGACCACACTGGTCGTGGCAAACGGCCGCTCCTCTCTGCGCCAGGTTCTGCTGGAGATTTCTTCTTGTTAAAAGGGAGTTCTTCCTTCCCACTGTCGCCAAAGCACTTGTTCATAGGAGGTCATATGATTATTGGCATTTTCTCCATTCCCTTTGTATTATTTTAGGGTCTTTACCTTATAATTTAAAGCACCTTGAGGCAACTGTTATTGTGATTTGGCGCTATATGAATTGAATTGAATACACGATAGCTACATTTCTGGATTGTGTTCTCATCTGGTGTCTTTGCCTGATTGAGCTTTAACCTGCATTTGTTGATGGGATACTGAACTGTGTTAAAGACAAAGTTTCCGTGAGTCATTCCTGAGCCCATGCAGTGAGTTCTATGGCAAAATCAGGCCTGTTGTTAGTGCAGTGCAGCCTGCAGGCCTTAAGATTAAAGGTATCCGATACTGATTTCGGGCTTTGTTCCTTGCACACAGAGATTTCTCCAGATTCAGAATCATTTTATGTCATTATGTACTATATTGCTAAAATCTTAGAAAACAAGTTACAATTTGGTGTACATGTACAATGACAATAAAGGGCTATTCTGTTCTATTCTCAACAACAGAATAACTTACTTAGTTTTTGGTCAGTTTCCTTGCTGCTGTATTTTAATATATGATCATGATTAAAGGTAAAAATCAGATGGCTAAAATACATATAATGCATTATCACACAAGTTTTATGAAGCATTGTTATGAAAGTATGAAGTAATATAAAATTAAATATAAACTTGCAGATGTTTCTTAGGATTACTGACACAGTTGCAGAAGAAAGTTTTAATTCAGGACATTTGGCTAACTCAACTTGAAGACAACTTACACTAATAAATCCTTTAATACCAGCTCAGGGACTTTTCTCCCATAACTTATGTAATCAGGTAGGATTAAGAGCGAATGCTTATTTACAGACTTGGCCTGACACTTAGGAGATTCACCTGTTGTGACTGCAGGGTAGCACTAAGTCTTTCAAATTTGTTTTTCCTGTTTTTTTTCCCCTCACCAGTGGTTTATTATCATGAAAATCTCTCAGCATGCGAGGAAAATGGGAACATCAGATTTTGAAAAATGAAGCGTCTGACTGTTTATAGCTGACCACCTATAACACCCTAATTAAGTGACTCTTCAAGCAGCATTGCACGAAGCAGGCTTTCTAAGTTACCCCGCACTCTGTAGCAAGCTTTAAAGAGGAGAGCGAAGCGAGGAGCGGTTGTGCGTCCTGTTGCATAAACCACCAATCATCCATTTTATCGTCTGAAGTGGCTATTAGGGTGTGCGCATTAATCAGCCTGAGGGGCAAACGTAGATGCTAAAGTGAGTAGCCACTGATGAAGACAAGTGCCCTCCCAAAATGAGAACGCATTCCTCTGGTTATGGATCAGCTTGATGGATTAAAGATATCATTCCATTAATTTTCAGCCAGGCTGACTTAAATTCATTTGCCATTTTGCAGCAGGTGTGGAGTTCAGGCAGCGTGAGCGAAAGAGAAGGGAGTAGTAGAAGATGAAGACTAGATTTTATGAGATAAATAGCCACGCATTAAAATCACATATGGTATCAGAGATTCGGTGAGAAATGGGAACGATTCAGCAAAAATGGACGCCAGTACAGAGTGAGCACTGTGCGTATTTGTGTATCTTTGTAAGAACCAAAAATCGGAAGTTTACTATATTTGCTGGGACCAAAATCCCGGTCCCCACAAGTTTGAAGGCATTTTTGAGACTCGAAATGTGGTTTTAGTGACAGGGTTACAATCGGGTTATGGTTAGGTTTAGGGTTAGGCATTCATTTTTCATGGTTGGGGTTAGGGAAAGCATTATTTTAATTAGATGTCCTTACAAGATATGAATACCCGACACGTGTGTGTTTCTGAATTTCTAGCACTGAGATTGTTTACTGTTAGATATTCTGTAAGCAGAGAAGTGAGTCAGTTTAAAGTTTTCCAGTCAGAGGGAAGTGGATTTCTTCTCTCACATCAGAACAAATTATTCTGTCTGAGGAGAGAAAGCTTTCTAATTGAAGACCTTTTCAGTATTACTTCACCGTGACTCATTGAATACCAAGCTCTTTTAAGACATAAAATGCATCTTTGATGAGGCTTTTTATGTTCTTTTGACCTTTCTTTAGAAAAAGAAAATATTAAAGTAATCCATGCAGAACCAAGATTACCAGTTGTTTTCTACCTATTAACGCAGATGGAGGGTGAAAAACGAGTTGTCGACAGCTGACAGAGCGCTCATACTGCTGTTTTCTCTCGATGTGCTTCCAGGTGACTGAAACAAGAACCGGGCCACTCGGATGCAGCAACTATGACAATCTGGACACAGTCAGCTCCGTGCTGGTTCACAGTCCTGAGAACAAGATTCAGCTGCAGGGTAAATTTTAACCTTATGATTGATTTGGGAGCTGGTAGTTCATCTGCAGAGCACGTTCTGTTGGCTACCTGCAGGTAAACTGTCTGAAGACCGAAAGAGGGTATTTGCTGAAATGCAATCACAAAACTAATTAACCTTTTATTAGCTCAGACAGAATACAAAGTGTTTACCCGGATATCTCTAATCTTGCATTTTAGCTGGAAAAAACAGAGAATAAGTCAGCAGAATATCCAAGGGTTCCCTGATTGACTAGATCCAACCATGATAATTACCACCCAGTCCTCCAACTAAATAATCATATCGGACATTTGTTCTTTCCATTTGATTGAATCCGTGTAACGACATGCAGGAATGTTTCCACTTAAAAGGACAGACAAAGTCTAGTTGAGCAGGCAGCTCAAATGTGGGTAGCCTTTTTTTAATCAGAAGACTGGAATTGAAGTCTCATGTGGAAATGCTTTAAATTTCACTTTTATTCACTGTTTACTTTCATTTGTACTTTCTGTTTGGTTGGCTTTAAGCACCAAAACTACACTAAAACACTGAAAAACTCACTTTCACTGCTACACACACATTAGGAAGCTTCACTCTCTACGTTTCCAGGGTGATGATTTCCTAAATTTAAAGATGTTGATGCACATTTTGCAGACAGTTAAGGGCTGTCCACACAGGAAGCAATTCGCTTGTGGTGAATCACTTCATCACTGATGACTGGTCACTAGTAGGCTTCACTTGCCTGGGTAACCATCTAGGATTAGTCAGAGCCTTTGAGTAAGTCAGAGCAATGTCAGAATATGTGGGGGCTCCAAATTTGTGGTCATCACGTGATTCGTGTAGACTTCAAATAGTTACCAGAATGTTTGAATACAAATTGGCAAAGTTTCTTTTTGTTTTTCGTTTTTGGTCATTTGTAATTAAACCTCATGTTGTGACCGATTAAAAAGTTTTAATTCTGACTGACCTAAGACTGCATGACTTTATCCACAAAGAGGATTTAAGTGCATGAAATAAGTTGTGTTAGTTTGCATACAATTTTGCATGTTTTATTCAGCATTTGTACATTCTTGTTGTGTTGATCAAAAATGAGAAATGAGACAACAATTAGGCGCCAGTAGTGGAGGTTTTTACATAAAGCCAAACTTGTTATTGCCTCCCCAAGCAAAGCTAAATAGCTACAGTAGTTTTGATTAAAAATAACCATAGCTATTTCAAGTATTATTTGTTTTTTTATTTATAGCTACTAAATGTTCCTGGGAGATCCGTGAAGCTTATTTACCAGAATGTGAAAATTGTTGCTTTAATGAAGCAACATCAACGTATCCATCCATTCTCTTCAGCTTATCCTAATCAGGGTAGCGTGAGTGCCAGAACCTATCACACTCCAGGTGTACCCTGCCTCTCACCCCAGATACATATGATGCAAGGCTACATCAACACCCAGCAAAAAAAAAAAAAAATCACATATTTGTCCCTGTATTTAATCCCTCCCATTCCTGTTATCTACAACAATCCACTGTTTAATACTAAAGATATAAATCTTTGAAAAAGCAGAACTACTTTATAGCTTTTTTGAAATATTTTTTTTTCCTTTCCTGTAGTAAGTAAGCATCTTGAAAGGCTGAGTCAAACAGGCGCAAATAAGCTAGACTCTTTCTAGAGGACTGCTTTAAATAGTGGATTAATACATATTTGTTTATCTTGGAAGTACAGAAGAGGATTATGTTTGTAAGATTAAACGTTTTTACTACAGCAACTAACAAGATGTGTTCAAATGTGTTCACTTATGCTACACGGAGTGCTTTTTTTTATAAGGATGAATTAGCCTTTGTTAGAACACATACATGTCCTTTCACATGTTTAATAGTTTCTTCCCCTCACGTATCTTGTCTGTGGTGCTCCACAGGGCTGCAGGTCATCCTTCCAGGCTATTTGCGGAGCCGATTCGTTCAGGCGGCTCTCAACTACGTTGGCTGCAAATCTGAGGGTCAGTTTGTTTGCCAGAACGGTGACTGCTGGTGTGACTGCAGCGTGGACTTCCCACAGTGTAACTGTCCTCGCTCTGACCTGGCCACTCTGGAGAGCAACCTGCTGCGCATCAGAGACACCTGGAGACTGACCTACAAGGAGTTTGAGGAATCTGGTGAGTCAGAAATTAATTCACTATGACCCTTCAAAATGGGACTTGAAAATGTCAGCTTGAAGAGTGCTTTCACAAAAAAAAAAAAAAAAAAAAAAAAAAAAAAAAAACACAGGTGGAACAGTGGCTTTTAAATTCTCCTCAAAAGTACGAGCTTTGGGACTAAGGTTATTTTTTTTCCTCAAGAACAAAACACTTTAAAGTTTAGTCTTAAAACTAAAACAAAAGTCTTGTTTTATGTTCAAAATGCTTTCTTAGCTGTCAAACTCTGGCAGTTGCCAGACTTCAAATCAAGAGACCTGTCAGTCATTGTGTCAAATCAAATGACGGCTTTGATGCTCTCGAGTTGCTTAGGGTTGCTTTTAGTGATTTTTCTTTTTCTTTTTTTAATCCATCTGTTCTCATCAAAGTGCTGTGAACATAAAAATATGTACAGGAAATATCAAACATGATTTTTTTTTTAGTCTAGAAATTAAATTTCAGTGGTCCACACTGACCCCTTAATCCACTACATGCTGTTTTAACACAGGAAACAAGATATTATTTAACCAGTGACCTCCAGAGGTCCTGAAAATGTTCAGACAGATACTAATACTTTTTTTGGTTGTTTCCTATTAAAGTGTCTTCATGGTACAATTTTCATAAATTGTACCTATAGAGACTAAATGTACTAAGCTGTTATATCAACCCTGGCTGAATGAAACTACCCGTGCACTCAGGCGCGAAAGACGTCGCGCTGAGAGAAGGTGGAAAAAGGACAAACTTCAAGTGTCACTGGAAATTCTTCATAATTGTTTAGCAAAATATCAGAAGACTGTGAAAGCTGCTAAATCTGCCTTTCTGTCAGGTCTTATTTTGACCAACTGCCACAAGCCTTGCGCCCTTTTTAACATTTTTAACTCTGTGATTAATCCTTGTGTTACCACATATAAGGAGGCCTCCTCAGCCTGCTATGAAAATCTCTGAAGGTAATTTATTGATACCTTTAAAGTAATGCCAGTAATTTCCTATGGGGAGAGACTTGTCCTGTGTCCATTTTATTCAGACACAACGGGAAAACAGCCTATAAAACGTAAAATCACTGAACTGCTTGATTCAAACGGAAATTTTTCTCAGCTCTGTGCACAAAAAAACCATAAAAATTATCTACGTAAACAAATGAACCAGCTATTGCACAAAACCTGTACTCTGTCCAAGCACCTAATAAAGTGCAATTGCTTGCTTTTTCAGACTATAATTACCGTAAACACAAAACCATCACAGAGGAAGTTAGCAGCTTTGACTGACACTTATCCTGCAGTTACGCAGATACACGTCTGCACAAAATCAGCAGCAGCTTTAAAAAAACAGAGTCCATTGTATTATAGACCGCAGTGCTGTAGGTTATTCAGATGTGTAAAGAAAGTTATAGCGCAGCTTTGTTGCCTGTGATGTCGATACTGAGTGCTTTCGGTTTGTGTCTCTTTCTGTATGTGAGATTAAAAAGGGCGTATAAAGAGAATGGCAGAGAGGATGCACTGCTTCGGGGGAGGGTTTGTACTACTGAGAGGTGACACAGTTCATGATATATGTTTCCTCCGGCATCAAAAAACGTCAAAGAAGTTTAATCAGGAACACCGCTCGTTTCTCGTTAAAGCGGCACAATGTCTCCCTTTCATATTAATAATGTCAGAAACAGCAATTTCTCTAATAAGACTTGTTGCCTTAAAGGTATACAGTGACTTATTCTGACAACAGGTGTGACATAGAATATGAAAATCATTTGTTCCCTCCTGAAAAAGGAGGCATAAAAGATCAAAACATGCCGCGCTTTGCAGCTGTTATTTCTCCTCGTTGGGTTGTTTGATTTTTGGGGACAAACAATGAGGAATGGATGTTTTTTTTTTTTTAAATGCTGTCACCCTGCGGTTTATGGCCACAGGCAAAGTTTACTTATTCATGTTCTCCTTCTTACCAGAGGAGTTCCAAAGCTTCGTTGGGAACCTGCCAACCCATTTCGCTGTAAACACATCTGTCGTGGAGCACTTGTGGAGGATGGATGCCAACCTCCTACAGCGATACAGGCAGCTGGAGACCAGTAGTAACCAGCTTCTCACCAGAGCGCGCCGCACCGCTAACAAGCTCTTCAGCCTTAGCAAGAGGTGCCGAAAACAACCCCAAATCATCCAGCAGAGGTCCAGGTAGGAAGCAAGCAAGGAACATGAGGGAGGAGTATTTATGCTGCTGCCTGTTAAGCCAAGGTGCTCCCCGAAACTTATAATTATGAAAATGATTTATGCACCAGGCGGTGAAAGAACGCAGCAGAGCGAGACAGTACTTATTAGAAGGCACTTGAGGAAAAGTAGTTGTGGAGTGAGGTGAAAAGTGCTGACAGGAAGGAAGCCGCTTCTCTGTTCCAGACTCAGAAAGACAAACGGGATCACAGCTGGCCAAACGGCCACGTTTCACTGTCGGCAGATTCAAACTGCATCACAATCAATCTAGCGTCTTAAAACCTCTCATCTCATTTCTTTTTTTGTGTGTGTCTGAACCTACGGACAGTAATAGCTTGCTTATATATAATTCCTATATTTTCTTTTTACTGTTACAGCTGCTGTATCAGCAGCACTGACGGTCTATTTGAGCAGCCCTATTGGAGACCACGTTGGTCATAACTCCAGTCAGATTTATGCCTCTCCCATGACCACTCTGTGTTGATAGCTATTTCTGGCAGGGAAATTAACTAAATGACACGATCCATCAGTGTACTACTCAAACACAGACACTGTCTCCTCAGTCCACAATCCAATTACACTCTTTATCAGACTCCTTCTGCTCGTAAAAAGAAATTCAATAGTAGTTTAGGATAACCGAGAAGATCATTTTTCTCGGTGTGTGTGTGTGCGCATCCCTGCGAATGTTTTCATGCGTCGTCTCATTCAATTTAATTACACTGTTTTCAAAAAGTTGGGAGCTGGACACTGGTAAAATTAAAATAAAAACACAAGCGCTGAAAATCATTAAAAACCTACGTTTATCTGAAAACAGTACAAAGATTTTGGCAAATTAAAAAAATATTGTCATTGTTAAATTTGAAGCTAGGAAACTTCAAAAGAGCAGCGGCATGAGACTGTTCACCTCAGTGTCCCTTCTTCTGAAACAACATTTCATTGTTTATTTTATTAATGCTCCAGAAGATCTCACTTCGGCACACAGAACATTTTTACTAGAAACATTAGGAATGGAGTTTGGTATTATCATGCTACAATAACCAAGACATTCACTGGAAAAGACGGCAGTTTAAATTGCTCAAACCCTACCTATATCGCTCAGCAATAATGTCAGTTGCACGGATGTGCAAGTCACCCGTGCCACGATCACAAGTGAACCTCTTCGACTTCAGGGAAGCTAACTTTTAACCTGTGGGCTCATTAAATGCCAGGTGGTAGCACTCCTTTATAGCTCGGAAGACACAACTCTGGTAGTTTCCAAAAAGAAGATCATATATATTTAATAATGTCACAAGATAGGAGGATATCAACCCTTTTCACTTTTTCACTCGTCTCTGTAGTTTTCCTAATAGCTGCATTGATCCTTCGCTCATTTCGAGACTGCTAGCTTGTGGCTAGCTCAGAGTTCTGGATAGCTTTAGCTTTATCCACTTTGCCTTTGTTTGCTTCATTGAAATTTTCATGTTCAGCTGTGTAAAGGTGATTTAAGTCCCCCACCTCCTCATTTACTTTTGTATCTTTACCTAATGGTGTGTTAGCATTACTGTGAGTTTATGTCTGTCTGCTTGCTGCTGTACATGCTTTGAGCAGGCAGGACTAGCTAGTTAACAGTTCAGACTGAAATCATCCGATTCCTGTTCTTGGTTCTTTGATCTTCTTAATATATTGCATGGTAGAGTTATATCTTACATACTCTCAACTGGTTGTGGCCTCTCTGAGTCTGTCTCTGCTGGAGGTGTCTTCCAGTTGAAAGGGAGTTTTTCCTTCCCGCTGTTACCTAGTGCTTGCTAATAAGGGGTCATTTGATTATTGGGGTTTTCCATTATTGTAGAGTCTGCTGTTGTGGTGCTATATAAATAAAATCGAATTGAATTTTGATGCAGTAATGAACTGTGTTCACTGAATCATCTTTAGAGGTTCTCCTCTTTTGATGCCGTGCCCCCCGAAGACCTGACGATCACAGCCTTTTATTATTGGATTTGTCACTTGCAAAAATTTTTTCAGTTTCAGAGGATCTTTTTTGTAAGACATCATTGATTCTAGATAATAAAATCTCCAAATTCGTACTGTGAGACACAAAATGGGGCTCTTTGAAAAGCATTCCTATCTAGTTGTATTTCTAAAAGTAGTCTAAACTTGAGACAGAAATAAGAGCAGCGGCATGGGTCGGCACCACAGAATGAGAATACAGCATATTATGATATTCATTTTGATCTGATTTTTCGTTATGACTCCAGCTGAGCCTGAGTTTGGCTCAAATTGTTTTTTGCTGCACATCAAAACAACACATTGTTTGTGGAAAGCTGGATTAATCTTCTTAGGCAAAACATTTTCTTTGTTGTATAATCACAAAAACATGAAAAAGATGCAAAGTGACAAAGACAAATGAGTTATTATATAATAGCCAATACAGCGGTATAACCAATATAAAGCTGTACTGAAACCCTTGTTGTCTCTCCTTCAGGCCTCTGCAGTTCTGGCTGAGCTACGCCCTTTCCATCTTGTACTGCAGTGAGAACAATCAGGTTGGTGTTTACAGTGATGAGAGCCGCAGCTGCTCCTGCCCCTACAACCATCCACCTTGCCAGGGTCTGATCCCCTGCTCCGTGGGTGACGGTCCCCGCTGTGCCTCGTGTTCCACAGAGAACCGAACTCGATGTTCCAGCTGTAACCCCGGTTTCACGCTCACCCAGGGAGTATGCCGGTCGGCCGTGCCTGACCCCACCGACCCCTATCTGGGCTTGGAGAGTGACCGAGATCTGCAGGATCTGGAGCTGCGCTACCTGCTCCAGCGGCGTGACCCGCGCATCGCCCTGCATGCTGTGTTTGTGAGCAACGACGTGCGTGTAAACACTTGGTTTGATCCCTCCTGGAGGAAAAGAATGCTGCTCACGCTGAAGAGCAACCGGGTCAAGTCTAACCGTGTTCATATGCTCCTCGGACTCACCCTGCAATTTTGCCTCACCAGAAACAGCACTCTTGAACCAGCACTGTCACTGTTTGTCAATCCCTTTGGGGGCAGCCATTCAGAGAGTTGGACCATGCCGATAGGTCAGCACGGATACCCCGACTGGGAGCGGACAAAGCTGGATATCCCCTTGGACTGCTATAATTGGACGTTGACTCTGGGAAACAGATGGAAGAGCTTTTTTGAGACGGTTCATTTCTACCTGAGGAGTAATATCAGGGACCCTGTGGGAGTGACAGGAGGGAACAGGAACACGACACTGTACTATGAGCCTCTGGAGGAAGCGGAGCCTTCCAACAACATCGGCTACATGAAGGTGAACAGCATGCAGCTGTTCGGTTACAGCGTGCACTTTGACCCCGAGGCGATCCAGGACTTGATTCTGCAGATAGACTACCCGTACACTCAGGGATCACAGGACTCGGCCCTGCTGCAGCTGGTGGAGCTGCGCTACAGGGTCAACCGCCTCTCGCCTCCGGGGGCCCCTCACGTTGATCTGTTCGCCTGCCTGCTCCGCCACAGACTCAAACTGTCCAGTGCCGACGTTACCAGGATACTCACTGCCCTGCAAACTTTCAGTGCCAGACAACCAAACTATATGGAGTACGAGGCAAATAAACTGTGTAGTTAATCGCCTCCATTTGATGTTTTGTACTTTTTCCTTGCCACAAAACAGGCCTGTATCCTTTGTCAGCTGGATCAGTTTGCATCAAGTGTGTGGTTTGTTGTCTAAGACTGTGCTGTACATACACAATGTGCAATTAAACTCAGTGTTTTTACAAAAATGTTGGTGTAGTTTTAATTGATCCACCTGAAAATTGCTTAAGAAAGGAGAAAAACAACAAGAACAATAAATTCTTAATTATTAAGCGCTAATAGTTTGACACTCAAAAACTCTGCTATTGAAAAGTTTCCATTTGAGTTCCTTTTTGCACAAAATCAGTCTTCCTAGCTTGTCTTATAGTTTTAAGCTCAATCCCACTGGAGAGTGTGTGCTGTGTTGTTTTTTGCCCATCTGGAGCCTCAGAACACAAGGTCTCCATTCTCCATTCAGGGAACAGCGTTAGCACAGATTACTAAGTATATAGTGAAAGAAGGGGGAGGCTGGGAGTAGCCTTCCTCTGTTTCTCTGCTGTCCCCATACGCCATTCACAGTTACTGTGATAGATGAGCCAGAGTGCCGCAGAGACATGCCCAGCATCAAACAACAGTAAGCAAGGTGTCAGTGACAAGGATAGTACTCTCACCCTGCGCCAGAGCAAGTTGGACCCTCACAAGTGTGACTCTGGCCAAAAGGGAAATCAGCTTTAATCCCCCCGAGGGCTGTCGAGAGTGGAGCCGCAGGCTAGCAGCATGGAGCAGCTTTGATTAGACTAGCATCTAAAGAGCTTGTAGCAAAGACGCAGCTTCATCAGGATTCACCAGACATGTTGCTCCCAAGATTAAAGCCAGACACAATTTGCTCTGATGCTGTCATTCAGAATGAATGTGAACGAGGTAGCTGATGCAGTTTTGATTGTGAGATGAGGTGCTGAGCATACTACAGCTATCACCGCCCTTCTGTCATTCACATTATGATGTATCATGCTGCAATGTTGTGGGGAATAAGCTTGGCTTTTTGGGGGTTTTTTCAATTTAATGTCGCAAAGCTTTAAAATGTGCTCAAGGTGCTGATTTCATTATTAGTTTGGGGGTTTTTTTGTGCATTTTCCATAGGCTCCCTTTGAGCTTAAACATTGATTTTGCAATGTTATTGGTCAATTTTTAGATACAGCTTTATTGTCTCCAGGCTGCCATTCTGTTACTGAGCGATCAGGCATCACAGGCTCTGGTATTGGCTAGTTTGTGTTCGAATCAGCCTTTGAAAATGACCCTTTTACAACTCAGCCTTTTTCTTTGGGCTCTTGTTTTGGAATTTAAAAGCTGTTTATGGGCCTGAGTTTGTTGTAGCAGTGATTTAATATGCCAAAGCTGCACTGTGTTTTACCTACCTGCAGGGAAAAGGCTGTGTGTGTGTGTATGTATGAAGGAGACGCTATTCTGGACCATATCCCAGCAAGAGTTAATTCCTTGGGTTGAATAGTAAGCATCTGGTATGACTTTTAAAACCTTCTGAACGAGAAAATACTCTGGGTGTAAATATGTGGTGTACTGTTATTGGAAGCAGTCCAGGGTACCTTTGGGGTGACTATGAAGCAGAAAAAAACATGCTGAAAGAAGAGAGTAAGAGTTTTTTTGTGTGTGTTGTTCTGGGCTCAGATTTGCTAAGGTTTTGGTTTTAGGTTCACTTTGTCCTTGAGATGAGTTTGAGAAAGTTTCTACTTTATTTTGCTTCGGTTTGATTCAAAGCTCTTCATCATCCTCGACCGATTTTCTTTCAGAGGTAAAGAAATAGGAATAGTTGCTGCATTAGTGTTTTCCAATGGCAAGCATTTAGATAAAAAAGTACAGGTTATATTAACCAGCAAACCTAAGTGCTCAGCCCCAGAGCTTTTGAACAAACCTTTTAGGAGTTTCAGAATAAAAAATATCAGGATTATGTAGAAAGAAAGGTCCACAAACAATGATTCAGAATAAGCTTTCTAGTGCACCCATTAACCGATATTTTTAGAAATATACTTTCTTGCCAAGAGTTAGAAGCTCGATACGAGTCTTACTGCTCGCATAATAAATATGAAACGAGTCAAAGTTTTTGGGGGGGGGTTTAACCACAAACTCTAAGCTATCATATTATTTAGTGCTTTCATATTTGTACGCATTAAAAATACAGCTCATAATATTATGAATCATTTGTTTTTAACTGGTGTTAACCAGTTTGGTTTAGTGTTGTCTGATGAAGATTTTTCATGCTGGTAGACGGAGCCAGGCTTTCCCTGCTTCCACTGTTTTGAGGTTGCCTCATTAATAGATCCAGTGTGGAAGCGGTGTCAGTGCTAATGTGGAATGGATGTACAGCACGTGTAGGCTGGATTTGTAAAAGTGCAAACACTGTAGTTTGATGATGTTCACTGAGCGTGTTAGCTGCCTGTTATTTGATGTCCTACTATTGAGGTTTCTAACGTGATGACAAGCGTATATTGCTCAGAAGCTGTGTGCCATGTGGGAAGTGATTAAAATCCCCGGCCATGAGGGAAAAATCCTTATTTACCAAGTGGCGTCAAGTGGTTGTTGAGCATTGTCGGCAGTTGCCATCGAAATCGGTCACAGAGAGCGCACTGCACCAAATACTTGGTGCTCACAGTCGTCTGTGGTATGCATGAATGCCAGCCTGTATGCAAACACTGGTGAATACTAGCTTAGCTGTAGTAAAGATCTAGGTCTGTGTGACTGGAGACTACGTTACCTACAACCTACGTTGTCGCCTCGATTGTCCACTTCCAAAATAACAAACAAGTTAGTGGTTAACAGTCATGTGACTCCAAACCCTCAATAATTTTGGCCATGAAATTAAACAGTCAGGTATTTTTTTTAGCTCCAACAAGATGAATCATCTACAAATGCACTTTCTCGACATTTGCTTTAAAAAAAATGATACTTTGTTCTTTTCCATGCATGCAATGTTTTAAATCCTCTTAGTTATATCAATAATTTAAAAGGTAATAAAATATAACTAAGAGGGCAACTTGCAAAAATTGATTTCGCTATTACAGCTGAATAGACCTGAAAGTCTAATGATAAAATCACTATGTTAAAATACCAAAAATTGGATTAGAGTTAGAGTCCGGGGCCTGATCACTTTATGTTCCTGCTGGTGTGTAATAGCCTGTGTCCGGTGTCCACCAGGAGCTCAGTGGTTCAACAGTTGAGGTAAACAGAATGCTCCGCTGCACACACTTGACCCAGATCCAGCAATAAAATCCTGTGAGTTGGTTTTGCAGATGTAGTTCATGGCACTGATGTTTTGATTTGCCTTTGATCAGAGTTACTCAGCACACCCTGAAGTAATTTTTATTTTATTTTATTTTTCATCTTCTATTCAATGCTTTAGAATAGCTTTACACGCTTGACCCTTAAACACATTCTGCAGACGCCACTGACTTCAGTTCCACTTGCAGAGATTTAAGCACCAATAAAAAGTCAAACCACCTATCCAAATACAAATTACAAGACCCGCTCTTTATCTAGATATTTCTACCTTTATTCATAATTTGCATATGTGTTCATCTGCTAATGGATTTTAGGTCAGATTCTCTGCGGTTCAAAGCAAAGCGATTAGGGCGTGCTGGGAGAAAGAAAACGTCCACGCTTACACTGAGTGGTTTTATCTGTGGAAGGGCATGAATGCAAGCAGCTCTGCACGCATACAGGGGGCAGAGACTGAGTGATATGCAAGAGCTTTGTGTTGGCAGGCTAGTGGGCCTCAGAGGAAACATGAGTTAGACTAATGTGTGCGTCTGTTTAACAAGCATGCTGGTGATGGGAGGCAGGGGCTCGGAGAAGGGAAGAGTTTATGGAGAGGACGACCCCATGGGAGGTATCAGGAATAATAGCTGACGATATGTCAAGAACAGCCCAGACAGCTCGCTTTAAAGGCCAAGAGGGATCAGTCCTTGTAAACTGAATGTAGATTGTCGATGATTTTTTTTTATTTTCTGCCTTTTAAGGAAAACTGCACACAGAGGAGGAAGAAAACAGGTTATTGATCACTATATTTCAATCTAGGGTCACGCTTTACCATTTGTTTGTGTTTGCTTAATCGCAAAACCCTTTCTGGGCTTAATATCTTTAAACTGGGTCCTTAGTGAATGCGATTGTTTGCTTTGCGTCTTTAACGGTATGTCCACAGGTGCTATTAGTGCTCAGTAAGAAACCCTTTCGTCTACAGGAGTTGCGGGTGGCCGGTGGGGAGATTCGTATAACTTTACTCCCTTTCACTTAAAATTCTGTCTACTGAGAGCTATTAAAACCCCATTCAATTAGCATAAGGACATGTTAATTTAGAAAATTAAGAGTGGGGCTATGCTCTGCCAGCAGCAATAAGGAGCCTAATGTAGACTGGAATAATGATAAGACATCAAATAACGTGACGCCAATCCTAGCAATGTAATGTGGCTCTTGAAAAACCAAATGAGATCAGACACGCTAATGTTTGAGTGCGGTGCCAGGGCTTATAAAGATATGAAATGCAGACTCTCTAAACTGTACCCCAACATCAGCTTTGTTTCTTGAGTTTGACTGATGGCTGTTTAACGCCATGCTGACGTTCTCAGCCTGAAGTGACGCCGCCACCAGTGCATCATTAAAATGTGCCTATTTTCACGTCACAAGTAGTGAATATTAAGTGTTTTTCCTTAGCATCTTACTAGTGACAGGGTGGAACATCCTCTCAATCAGCATGAACTGTGGACCGTCGTTTGACACTAAAAATAACACAGAAAGCAGCCGGGGCTGATGGACTGATGAAACGCTGTCAGTCTGGCAGGGTCACAAATACTCTGGGAAAACTCAGAGACACGTGAAGCACTTCTACGAGGAGGTGAATAAAAACGATGTCTTTGCAACAAAATAACTTCTTACAGATTTGAGCGACCTGAACATTTAAGAAGGCAGGAAACGTCATAAAATATTTAAAAGACACAATAATGATGTCGGCAAGGAAATAAGTTTTTTCTGCAGACCAACAAGAAATTGTTTTGTTTTTGCTCCTTGGAACATTGTCCGTCGTGCGATAAAACAAAATGAAGTTACTGATTAGAAGCTTCAGAATATTTCAGACCTGGCTGTTGGTTTCCCCGCTATCAGCCACCATCAGCATCATCATCTTATTTCATTTTGAGAGCCGTGTGCTGCACAATGAAATGTTGAGGATCGCTTCCTTACCAAGATTAACAACAACAGAGGCTTTCGGATTTACATAGTCTGTTTATAATGAGTAGTGCTGGTGAGCCTCCTCTCTCCACATATACACACATACACGCATATACACACACACACCACACAAAGCAACCAGAAGGTTGCAATTCTTCACCCGAATCTCTCATTATTGCCGCAGCACTAATGACGCAGTGAGGATCAAGGTGCTGTATGGAGATGAAAGAGGAGATGCAAAGGATTTACAATGCTTCCAAGATCACTGATAAAGCACAGCGTAAACAAAACTTTGCCTGGGGTTCGCATCGCCAGGGAGTTGGGATTTAGTCTCCTGATTCAGCGTCATCCTCTTTAAACTCGCGGCATTAGCGAGGCAGAGAGCAGAAATCCTGATGAGGCCCACCAGAGCTCCAAGCTGCAACATTTGAAGACAACCGCTCACTTTGGATTCCTTTTTTTTTTTTTTTTTTTTTTTTTTTTTTTTTTTCTTGTTTTTTT
>VUQR01023597.1:54760-89270 GCA_015108515.1 Hemichromis elongatus | reverse complement strand
AGTGGGGTTTTTTTTTTTTTTTTTTGTTTATTTGTTTGTTTTCCACGGAGGTTGCTGAAGGATTGTGAACAGACAGCGTGACTTTGAAAATAATGGAGAGAGAAGGTGCGGAGCCTTTATTTCATTGGCTGTCTGTGGCGGCTGTTGTTGCCGTTGTGACAATATGACAGCGAAAACAAATTACAGGGAACAAGGCTCGGGAATGAGAGTCTACCTGATAGTCAAACCTGACATTGTTGCACCGTTACTCAACCTGACTGACTATCTGACACAGTTGATAACCTCGTGGCTTTTCTGTCTGTCAGTGGCTATCCTCCTCATGTGGCCTACTCGACTCCTGGCAGGAGAAGAGAAGAGAAGAAAGAGGAGAGATGCGCAGGGTTATTTCACAGATCATAAAGCGTCAAAGACATGCAGCGTGACAAGCGACAGGTCTGACCAGAGACATTGTCCTAAATCGCCCAGAAGATGGGAGCGATCTAAGAATAATATCTTAAATTCTGTGGCCGGGCTGTGCTGCTTCATGTATCGAATGAGATAAATGAAAGTCAAGGGAATAATGCATTTTGTGGGGTGATGGACTGTGTGAATGGTGAGAATGAATCCCATTGAACCTGATAAAATGACTCACACAGTGGCCGTACTGTGCAGAGAAGCTGCCACCTCTCCTGGGTCAGTCTAAAAGCTTTCTTTCTTTTTCTTTTACTTCTTGTTATGTAGCTATAACCACATTACTGTTACACTCTCTGTCACTATGCTGATGATCAGACTTAGCTCGACCACAGATATGTGCAACATTAATACACTGACCCTAAACCTGTAAGCTATACAGAACCACATTTACGTTCTCTATTGAGTCACTAACTGTGCCAGCTTGCCTTCTGCTTCTGGACACGTAGAACACACTGAGTTCATCGTGATCTTCAGCTTGTAACAGATTGCGGCAAATGCTGATGACATACATTATAAAGTATAATTATAATATTAAAACTAACGAGGTGAAAGACTTAGTAGAGCTCCAGGGATTTTCCCAGCGACTTCAGTCTTTAATCGGTCTTAATTTTGTATTTACTTTGGTTTTTGTCACTTTTTGTTTACCTTTTGAAATTAAGTGTTTTTAGGAAAACTCGATCGCTTCATATCCTTTCAGTTTTGTGTCAGCACGCTTGTTGAATCACAAGTCTCCACCATCTCCGACCGTCTCGGTGTTTCCTGTCTAAACCGCTTTCTGTGTGCCAGTCAGTTTTTTTTTTCTTTTGAAATAATGAGAAGTTAGTTTTAATATCTTTGCCGCTCTACTCTTGCTGCAGTTTTTGATTTTGTTTTATTGGGTTTCCGTTTTTCTTTAGAGTTTCTTATTCCTCGGGGGTCTTTTGGTTGCTTCAGTGATTTCATATCAGCTCCTCCCTCTGTCTCTGTCAGTTAGAGCCTCTGTTTACTTGGTAATGTGAAGTTTTCTTGTTTCTGTCTTCTTGTCTTTTGATTATTTTCTGTTCTTTCACATTGTGCATTAGTTATGTTTTCTCATTTCTGTGTTCTCGGGACTCCCTGACTGGTTTCACCTGTTGATTTTTTCACCTTTGTTCCTCTTCCTCAGTTTCTTGTAAGTAATCAGTCTTCTGTGTACAGTATAAGCTCCTGGGTTCCCTGTTGTCAGTGTCAAATCATCTGTTACGTGCCGCCTTACCTGCGCCCTTTAATCGCCTATTTTCCTTGCTCCTCGTGGAGTTCTGGGTTTTTTGGATTACCTTTTTGTTTTTCTTGTTGTTGTCTGATTTTTTTTTTATTTAGGCAATCATTGAAGCTCCCCTTCTTTTTGCACCAGTCTTCTACACTTCAAATATCCAGATCGCCCACTCACATTTCCCGCCTTCGTCAGCTGACACCCTGCAACACATTTCATTTGTAAGCTTCCTATAGCGTGCTATTCAGAATGTTTTACATGGCTCACAGTTGCTGTGTTCTGCAAGCGGCTTTGCAACCCACCCTCAGCTTAACTCCACACTTCATCGTGAATCTGACTTAATCGTGTCACTGACACCTCCTGTGTTGTGTCATGGGGTCTTTCCACTGCTCTGCTCACTCTCAGCTTTACACATAATAAAGCGGGGAGCTCCCTGAACAGAGCCTTACTCCCAAATATGAATAACTGCAGCTAGAAATAACAATCTTTTTTCAGCTATAGTGGCACTGACTGAAATGTATTTAGCTCGTATTGCAGTTGTTAATAACTGAATGGGCTTGCAATGAAAGAGTTTTTTTGTTTGTTCTTTTATTCTGTTTATCATTACCATGTGCTGTATTGATTTTTTTTTTCTTTAATCAAAATAGCAAAGAAAAATGTGCAGACCATCATCTTTATTGCCCTGGGATTAGGTCAGTGTACCGATGAGCCCCCAAAATAGACATTATAATTTTTTTATGTTGGATTACTTGAATAGGCACAGTAAATGCAGCAACCCACTGACTGTTAGCAGGTCTTAAGGATTTAGATGTCCTCTGGGTCACTGCTAACTTTCCTCAGACTCCAGAGCTATTTATAAAGCTAAAATGCTTAGTGAATAACTTCAGACTAAAAGTGAAGAGTCCCAGGTTCATGAAACGACACACATTGTGTGTATTTGCTGTTGGCCATTTGGGAGCTCCTTCTAGCTTCAGCTTGTGCTCTTTTGTGAATGCAACCTAAGTGTTTTCAGAGTACAGTCTCACAAGGCTATTAGTATGGCTGTAGACTACTACTACTGTGCCTTTCTTATTCAGTATGGTTGGAAGCCATCAAATGCCCCTCTTTGTGTAGATTTACTAAAAATCACCTGATGGAGTGAGTGGTTTTTTTCAGGCCATTTCCTACGCACTCAAAATCCTTCACAAAAAGGCGCCAGGCCTCGAACTAGTTTGCTCTACAAAGAAATAAAACGTGTGATCCCTTATGCATACTATTTTAATTTAATGACTGGCTACTAAAATTAACCTGCATATAACCTCCGCAAACCACATCAGGAAACAGCTCTTATGTATGTATCACAATCATGAGAGGTGTTTCCAGAATGACCTCGGCCTCTTAAGACATGTTATCCTCTATTAGCACGACATTAGACTCACAGAAGGCATTCACTAGTGACTCCTAATTAAACACAATCAGCACAGCCTAAGTCTTCATTTCTGTCTTGATAAGCCATAAGAGCTCTCCGGGGTAAAGTGAGCGCTAACACGCAGTGTGGGGGGATTACGATTAGCTTTAAGCTGTGCTTACTTCCCGCTGCCCTTGTACGTCCTCAGCAGTCTGTCTTTAGCAGGCTCAAACTCCCAGTGAGCTAAACGAACATGCACTTATATCACCGATGTGGTTGTTAAAAACTCTCCAGCGTCTTCATCTCACTCCAGCCTCAGAAATTGACAGCTTAAGCTGCGCCACGGTGAACTGGCTCACATTCGGCATTGGCCTCTGTGAGTACCATCGCCATATGTTAATTTGACAACTGAAGGCTTGTTGAATTACTTAGGAGGGTTGAACTACATCTAAGTTTTATTACTGCTGTGGCAGATGGTTAATGACCCACAGCAATGATAAAATATTTTATAATGATCAAACTCTAACAACTCCTGGCAGCGGTGCTATGAGATGGGTGGAAGGAGACAAATAATTTAACAGCCCCTCTGTCTGTAAAAAGCTCAGAAACATTTTAAGTACACTATGAAGACAAAGCCACTGAGCCTGCAGTAGACCGAACGCCACATGTTTCACAGTGGACTAAAATCTCTGTCAGTGCTCTTGAGTGACATTCTGAGGCAGAAGGAGTGTTTCGATGATTTCGGGTGCCAGTTTAGTTCACTGGGGTCAACCAGGTGACTCATGGGTTGAAACTCAGAGTTCTGCCTTCGAATCAGCCCTGAGCTATTTGCTAGATGTCTGACAGCTTTCCTGTCCGCAGGCTCTGGCTCAGGTGTACAACAGGTCATCTACCAATCCAACGGTTGGTGGATAGATCCGTGGATCCTCCAATCCATAATGAACACCGAGTTGTCCCCGATGCATCCATCACACTGTGAGTGAGAGTTTGCATGTAGATCAAATGCCGTATGAATCTGTTTGTGACTGGTTGAGATAAACTTGTATTAGAAAATGCTTTTAGCACCCAGGTTATAGTATAGCACCAGTGCATTTACCATAATAAAGACCTGAAAGGTAGTCTTTTATGTGTATTGAAAACAGGCACAAATGAAGCCTGGTTCTGAACATTCTGCATGCACCTGCATCGCTCCCTGTAGGTATCTGTATTATGTGGGCAAAGAAAGATAAAAGCCATTTTAGTCACCATAGTTTTTAGTAGCGACCTGATCCATCGATCATAAAACCTTCTACTGTCTTTTTTTTTTTAACCACAGCATTTAAAAGCATAAATTCATTCATTATAGCAGCAACATAAATATGATAAGTTTAGTGTTATACTTAGTTCCCCCTGACGAAAAAAAGTCTTCTTTGTTAGAGCTAATGGTCTTATAAGAGCACAGTCCTCTAAATAGCTCCCTCTCACTGAAAAGACTATCAAAATCTCTTTGGAGGGAAGAAAAATAACGTCAATGGCTTTCATCTCCATTTATGAAATTACCCTTTTAGCTTAAGTGCTCTGATGAATTTGCTCAAAACTGAACATACTGCAGATGAATTTTTCCTCTCTCTTGCTTCCACCCTATAACACGTAATTCTTTCTTAACGTGCGCTTGGATTTCTTTTGGATTTTCTTTGAACAAAAGTTTACAAACACTGAGGGGAGACGTGCATCTCCTGGGGCCATATTGTGACGGGTCAACACTTTATAGAAAAGAGAATAAGTGAGGCTAAATTTACTTTTTACCCACCAATCATCCAAAACATTAGCACCACCTGACCAGTTTTGTGTTATCCTGCCAGCAAACAGTGCAAACACGGCCTCTGGCATCGGGATGTTTGCCACCTGGTTCTTCAGATCCTGATAGTTTCAGGGTTTGGACTTTGTAGATCGGGTCTTTAGATTCTTGATCGCATTGGGATGCAAGGTTTGAGGGCTGGGCATAAATGCCTCAGGCTCTTTGACCTGTGTATGAGCAGCACTTATAATGGACACATTGTTCTGCTGGAGGGGATTATTGTCATTAGAGAGCGCCATTGGTCTACAATGCAGTTTTGGTGGCTGGACTGTGACTAGTGTGTGGTTCACTCAGACGTCTAGCAGCCCATTGGGTTTTAATGAGATGGTCAGTGTTGTTCCTCTCACCTCTCAGTGGGTTTTAATGTTTAATGACATTACATTTACTTCAGTGCCATGGTTTTCTGGACAATGACAGAATTTTCATAGTTGTGCCAATCAACGTGTGATTAAAGTGCAGACTTTCAGCTCTAATTCAAGATGTTTACCAGAAGTATTGCATTAAGTTTTATATACAGTCCCCCATTTAAGAAGTTTAAACCTAATTGGACAAAATGAATTTAAAATGAGCTTGTACCAGAACGATGGGAAGAAAGAAGTATGGAGAAGGAGAGAAACAGCTGTCAAACATGGTGGAGGGAGAATTATACTATATGCACATGTATGTCTATCAGTGGAAGTGGGTCACGAGTGTTGATTGGTGATGTGGCTGCTATAGAAGCTGCAGGATGATGTGTACAGACAGATTGGACAAAGCTTCCCAGCACACAGGGACAAAGAGCCAGGACACTGCAAAACCAACCCAAGAATTTCTCAAAGCAAGGAAATGGGATATTCTTCAGTGGCCAAGTCAGTCACCTGATTTCAGCCCAACAGAGCATTTTTTCAGGTATTAAAGACAAAACTGGAGGAAGGAAGCCCCACAGACGAGGCTGCATGACAGAGCAATTGGTGATGTCCGTAGCTTCTAGACTTCAGGCAGTCACTGTCTGCATATTTGAATTTATATCGATTTTGTAAACTATGTATAAAATTGTCATGCACAGTTAATGCAACCTTGAAATAAAGCTGAAACGCCACACTTCAATCACATCTTGATTGTTTGATTTTAAATGAACTGCGGTGGCGTACAGAGACAAAGCTACAAATAACTTCATCATTATCCAAATATTTATGGACCTAATTAGTAATACTGGCTCTATTCAAAGTGTGCTCAGTTGATCAAGCTATTTGGTTCAAGCTGAAATATCTCAATAACAGACACATTTATTGTCCACAGTGCAATAAACCCCTGTGACTCTGGCGATGGCATCATTGTCAGTTACATGACTTTTGTGTTGCACCGTCATCTGGCCGCAACATTAAATTGTTTTCCAATACTTTAGTTTATGACCTGTTTACAAAACGCCATTTCCACTTGTCTCTGCTGTATTTTGGGGTCAGCATACTCTAATACTAAGACGGGGAAAATGGAAAACATCACATCCTCTAAACATCAGCATGTTACAGTGTCATTGCGGGCACGCTACCATGATGACATTAGCATTTGTCTCAAAGCACCACGGTGCTAGAGAAACAGCTTCACGGTGATGCTCGCACGACTGTCGATTCTTAATCTTCAATCCAGACTGTGTGAATAGACACACCAGACTCAATATACAATGGTTAACAAAAAACCAACATTGATCTTTTTTACAGCCGAAATTCAAGATCACCGTTGTCAGTCTTGGGGGTGCCAAGATAATGTGATTCCAATAGATTTATAACAATCAGGCAGAGAATCGGCTCGGGAGATTGAGCCATTTCACAGAGCAGGGGATAAATATCATTACAGCCTTAACTCCAGCCCTTATTTCCACTTCTCATTGCAAGAGAGAATACTGATTTAAGCTATCATCTTCAGACAGGTTGTCTTATAGCAATCATCCATTCCCATTAGGCTTTAGTCACACCCACTGATTCAAGCAGGCAAAATAGGTCTAGAAGAAAGCTACCCTATAGCACAGATGAGTTCAACTTCACCAAAACGTATTCATAAAAATTGCTCGCGGTGATGTACTAGAGCATCCATCTTTTGTTCATTCACAGAGGAGAGATACAGCAGAGATACGGTTGAAACGTCTGCATTTCTTTACACTAAAAACTGGCATACGTGATAAAATATGCTTACACGTGCACAACTGTTCCCGGTGGATAACACATGAAAGCATTATAAACATTTTTCTTTGTTGTCTGTTGTGGAAATATGCAAGATAATGTTCTCCTCTGGGGGGCTGGGGAAGGGGGGGGGGCGTGAAAGACAACAACAATGCAGAGTATTCAAGGGTTTCTGCAGGATAAGGAAATTGATCAGGAAAACAGAACAAGCATTTTCACACCAGGTTCTGTTTGTTTTTGCTATCTACAGAACATGGTGCTCATATCCAAATAATGCACATTAACAGTGTGTAGGACACATTCATTAGCTTGTTGCAGGCACGCATGCTCACACACTCCTATGATCTATGAAACAGTGCATTCCTTCAGGTTTATCCATGCTTGGTGTCCATGTCTTCATGTCTTCTGTTTGGACTTTTCACATACCATTTCTACAGCGGCCCTTTTTTATTCCACCTGAGCGTTTAAACAGCGTAAGAAACTAACAGATTGTTGTTAATGTGAAAAGATGGGGTGAGAGTGGCGCATAAATGAGAAGTGCTGCAGGATAATTAGGATGTGACGCTGATTGTGACTGACGCAGCACAGGCGTGACTCTGCCTCCATCTGCTGGAAAAATGTTGAACAACAAAATAGGTTAACGTGACTCACGTTCCCACTTCCTGTTCGAAAACTGTGGGGCCGTTTTTTCAGAAGCTTAAAATCCTCCATAGATTCATAAAAAATAAAAATAAAAATAGGAACGTTGAAAAAAAAAGTAGGAAAAAAGTCTGTTGTGGCAAATAATGAGTGCTTTATTTTATATATTTTTTTCTTCTTTTTTTCCAGTGAGTCAGACTTGGTTGACATTTTAAAGCTATCTTGAGCAATAGTTTTCCAGTCATTCTAGGGATCATCAAATGGTTTTCTCTTTTGGCCTTGGCCGCTTTTTCAAGCATTTTCAGCTTAGTCCTTGACTGTTTTTACAGGGAGGTTTGTCTTTTGTTTATTTGCTGATTTTTCTTGTTAAGCCACTTGACTTTAACCTGTGAATAAGTCAAGCATAAAAAAGGCAGGTAATTCAAGGGATGAACCAGTTTTGTGTCTACACATAACAGACAGCTTAGCAAAGAACCAGGTTTAACTTGTATATTTAGCCACTTTGTTACCAGCGGCTTGTCACAAAACACATAATTTTTTCCCATTTCTTTCTATTAATGTCTGAAAAATGTGAAAGATTTGACAGAATATTTATATTTTTGCTTTGACAAAGTGATTCCAAAAAAGCTAGTAACTGAAAACTTGGGATATTGCAGCAATGATATGCAGATTATGCTTCAAATTTTTTGAGAAAAGTGAACAATTGGAGAGCAAAAGAAGTGGCAGGCCTGCGGCAGATGAACAGTATGTGAAAACCATTTACTTAAGAAATAGAAAAAAGAAATCTGCCAAAGATGTGAAACAGGACCTGAAAGATACATCTGGTGCTTCAGCTGATCAACTATTCACTGAGGCTTCACCAGAAATGGTCTCAGTAGAAGGGTGGCTGTCAACAAGCCATTTTTAAGCAAAACTGGCAGAAAAGGCAGAGGCGAACAAGGCTGAAAATTGTAGCATGTAGGTACCAACATCCATTATTTTTCCCAAAAACACACTGTCAATGCAGTAAAAACATACCTGGATAGATAAAACACAACATGGAACACTATCAGTCATGGATCGACTCCCCAGAGCCTGGACCTCAACATTATTAAAGCAATGTGGGAACATCTAGAGAGACAACAGGCAGCCAACATCCAAAGAAGAGCTTTGAATGTCCTCCAACGATCCTGGACAGCTATTCCTGAAGACTACTTAAAGAAACTGAAAGAAAACTGCTTGAGAGAGCTCAGCTGGTCAAACCAAATACTGATTTTAAAACTCATAAGAAATGTATAAACTTTTGCCTTATGTGCTGCATGTTTGCATATGTTTCATCAAATTCAGGCACATAAAATGTATAATCCACAATGTGTCCATCACTTAGCCTTTTGTCATTGTTACAAGGGTGCTACCAGAGGATCATGTGTTTGATGATAAATAGGACAGAGTGTGGAAATGTAGTCTCACTATAACCCACTGCATACTAAACACTGGAATGATAGCACCAAAAAGAGTCAATGGCGGAATGCCAGGCGAGTGAAACTGGAAATCACGTGGTGTTGTGTTCATCGGCCCGGCCAGCCTGTGACACGTCAGACCTGAAAACACCAGGACGTCTTTCAATGTGTCACCTGCTGAGTTGTGTTTATACCAGCACGCCATTAGGGAAAGTCAAGATTGTTTAATCTCACCCCGTAGAGAAAAAGGACAGCCTTTTTAGCCACACTGTCCCTTTGATAATAACGACGATACGTCAGGTGCTTCTTTGACTTTGGTTTCTTTCCAGCATTTGATCTGTCCCCAGAGCTTAGTCACAAGCTTTTTATTTTTGTAAATAAAAATAAACACAGTGAGATTTCGAAACGCAGCCAAGAGCGTACTTTCCTCAGAGGGAAAACCAAAGTTTGGAGGTCACTGCTGATACAGGCCGGATGTGTTTTCCACAGCCGGGTAATTTGTAGATTAAAATAATAGTGTCACACATGTGACCAGTGTTGTCTCATCAACTGAAGCATGCTATTCCCACCAAGGGGAGGACAAACTTCCCCCCCTTAGATCCCGGGGAAAGCTACAGAGATATGACAATATGGGAAATTTGTGAATCACAGCTGTCAATTAAATGATAAAACATCACTAAAAAGCAGCTTGCAAAAGCTTTAATACAGATAAAAGAAAATTTATTGCGACAATAAAAAGCCACTGGGCACAGAAGCATGAATTTATATTCTTCACTCCCAACGTTTGTGTTTGGAAAATTCAGACCCACAATAACCTTTTAATGATGCCTCTTTCTCTCTTTGGTATATACAACAGAAACATTTCTTCTTTCCACTCACCTCGCAGCTTTGTAAATCAAGACTGTCAGAGAGGAGACGTTGAGGACACACAGTCCATCTTCACTGCGGTTATTACTTTTTCTCTTTTCATCACAATAACTCAAAATAACTAAAAAAAAAAAAAAAGGTCAGATGAAAAAAAAATGAAATAAGGATATAAAATTGGAGGAAAGACACGAGGCATGTGATGGCATTCAGTCATCATGGCCTCTGCCACACATGCACTCTTTTCCATTAATCATTAGCAGCACGTGGCACAAATGTATGAGAGGCCCGCACAGTCATAAGCTTGTGACTCCAGCTGCGTGCGTGTAAACGTCACTGCATCCAAACTAGAGATGTTACTGTCTTGACATTTATGTGTTTATTTGTGGGAAATAATCTGCCTCCAGTTTAGACCGGCTCAGAGTCAGTTGTGGCTTTCATGAAGCCAGTACTTGAGCCTTATCACGTACTTCTGACTGAGGGGAAACTTCTGGAGTCGACATAAAAGCGGCAAAAACTGGAGATCCTTAAGGTGCCACGTGAGTCTGAATCCAAAAGGGAGCGAGTACCCACAGACTCCCATGTTACAGGATTAGAAAGCGTATTTACAGCCTGGTGCAGAAACAGTATTGATTTCTTTGGGTAGTTTTCCCCAGCTCTGAGTGACTTGGGTGACTTTTTATATAACTTATCCACAGGAATACTAGAATTAGGCCTGTGGGCGTGCTGATTGACAAATGTCTGTAAGCCGAAGCTGTATCAGAGTCTTCTAGGCAACCACAGACTGCATGTCATTGACCTGGACCTCTTCACTGTGTTTTTAATGTGTGGTACAGACTAACCCAGTTTGTGCTTCAGCTTTGATAGGTGCAAAGTCCAGGCATTTATTATTTGAAATTTGAAAACCATTTAACAACACTTGATATAATAATAATATATAATATATATTTTTGTTTTATTTGTGTATGTGTTTATTCATTGTTTAAATTCTTAGTAATAAACATCCAACTGAAAAAAATGTTCAAATTTGGTTGGTCTATAGACCTCAAAGGAGAGGTCAGAGGTCAGTTGTAACATCAGTTCAATTCAGTTTAATTTATATAGCGCCAAATCACAACAGCAGCTGCTTTAAGGTGCTTTATATTTTATGTGTAATGTTGATGTTACAATTATACAAAGGAAACAGAGAAATTCCCAATAATGAGCAAGCGCTTTGACGACAGTGGAAAGGAAAAACTCCCTTTTAACAGGAAGAATACTCTGGCAGGACAAGGCTCAGGCCACCTGCTGGCAACAGCTGGAGTTGAGGGAAGCAAGACAGGACTAAAGACCCGCTATGGAAGAGAGCCAGAGATTAACAACTACTAATGATTCAAAGCAATTTAGTTAATAATTAGACTTTTTGTCAATTTTTAACTAATAAATCGTTAAGCTGAGCTTGAGGACTGGTTGGGTGTAGGCCAAATTTGAATAACTTGTTAACATGACCCACTCTCCATTCAAGTTATCGTGTTTAAAGACAGAATGACACGCAGGCACACAAACTCTACCTAAAACACAATGTCCTTGGCTAAGGTAAAAATTGTGAAGTAAGAACCAGCAGGAGTGAAATTTTGATTAGAAACATTCTTAACTGAGCGAAGTGACCCAGAAATATCTGCATGGCAGCCACAGTAAGTGCTGGTCGAGTGCTAAATGCCAAGGAAAGGTACTTGAGTGATTCCTTTATTACCTCCTTAGCAGAGGACATGGTTTGATAGGAAAGTAGATAATGTCATCCCACCAGCAAAGCCACACACTCTCTGACCAATCATCATATTGAAAGACCAACGTACTGGAACAGATGAGTGACACACAACGTTATGTGAATTGTATCTGCCCTTTGTACCTAACTTGTTAACATGCTTAGATTTTATGCTTTTGTTTTATGTAGTTTTATACTGATGTCAGCATTGCTAAATATGGAAATCTGATATACTATGTTAAGCTTTTTGTGTCATTGTGACATCATATAATGTTGAACTGAAAAAAATAGTGTTTTAAAGAGCTCATTCACTAGCAGGGCCTATGTCCTTGTTTTAGGTTTGGCAGCATTTTTCACTAGATAGAGACGAATGGCTTAATCAAGACTCGAGCTGCGGTTTGGGGAAGGTCTCGATGGGGACTGGTGGTGGCTCCCAGGCCTGGCAGATCCCCGTTTATTAAAGAGAAATGAAAAAGTGAAAGAATTGGGAAAAAGAGGCGGGAGGGCGAGGCACGAAAACAGCTTGTAGAACAGTGGGAGGTCATATATGTTTGGAGGCTTGGTCCAGCTCCTGAAATTCAGATCATTTATTTCCAAATCAAACAAAATATCTCCCAATAACTAATATATTGCTTTAACATTTGTAAATCATCCATTGAAAACTAAAGCTTTTTCAGTTTGTGTGAATGTGACCTTTGACCTATGACCTTAAAGCATTCTAAGCCTGGAAAGCAACTGGAATATCTTTGAAGTTTGAAGTTAACTTCCAAACTCTTTAGACTACCGTGACACGGCTGACTATCTACACAGACCTTGAAGCATCACAAACTAAGATGGTGTATTTTATTATCTTCATCCATATGATTGGAGCAGAACAGGCTGAAGTCTTTGGACTCCATAAGCTGTAAAAATGTAAGATTTTTCAATAAATTCATTCAGTGTTGGATTTTGCAAAACATGATGCTGGAGGGCATTTTATGGAAAAAAATAAAAAGCGTGTTGCACAGCTCTCTCTGTGCCCTCTCCTATGATATATTATTCGATATGATTTTATCCCCATGAAAGGATTTCTAATGGTCGACTTTGAACATGAAGCTCAAGGTGAAATGCCTTCCTTGTTATCCATGCCCCCCAAGGCCTAGTTTATTGTTGTGAAGTTTAAAGCCGAGCCATGAAAAATTACAAAGTTTTGAATGGTTTTCACATTTGGTGTGACCTTGACTTTGAGCCGATTTTCACCTAAATTAAATTGGCTCGAGCTGTTATTGGTATCTACCTTCACTCAAAATTGAAAACTGTGGATGCTAGACTGCTAACAAACAGACAGATGGAAAAACTAAACCTAAAACTAAACTCTCTCGTTTCAGGGACGAGAACAATCATTCCATTTAAGCTACGTTGTTTCTTTAACGCTGATGGCGAAAAGATGTGTTTATGTTTACATCTGCCTACATAACACGGTGGGCAAAACATCTATAAGAAGATGAACTGTCTTTCTTTGGGGATATGATAGTTTTAGCACAGTGGATCCATGTCAGAATTCAAAATAAATAGCCTATTAGTCCGCTCTGATTCTCTGAGCTGTCCCACATCCCTGTGATTTCACTTTGACTACAAAAACATCTGGTAAAGGAACAGTGAGACGCGTGTGATCAATCAAGACAATAGTGAAAAAAAAGAACAAAGGAGGCACGAGATGACTTTAAAAATAAAATGCTTTACCTGAAAGAGGGAAAAAGAATAAGTTGAGTAGAAAAACATGAAAGCACCCACACACACACACACACAGACACAGAAGGGAAATGAAGCAGAACCACAAGGATGAGGCAAAAGATTACAAAAGAAATCAGGGATCCTTGCAAAGACTTTGACATGTCATTAGTTTCACCCTTGATTTGTGTAACTGGCTTCTTTTCAGCCTGCATATAAAAAGGTCCTAATGATATATTAACATCTAAAGGATTTATCATACTCGTGACACTTTTTAATCCACAGCAGAATTATTGACATTCCTGGTTTATAAACTCAGTTTTCAAACACATCACGCTCAGGCTCCGTGGCTGAGAGATTTCTCTGCTGCTAACCCTCAGTGCAAATCACCAAAGTAGGATCCGAAAATCCCAGAAGACCCTGGGGATTTTTAATAAGGCTAAAGATGATTATTAAAGTTCACCGAGGTGTAGCTCAGCTAAAACTTACAGCACTGCAGTGCATGTCAGATATACGACTGCTAATGCATATATGCGACATATGCTGTCACATATATAATTTGCAGCAGCAGTCATATCTGTGACACTGCATGACAGCTCATGCTCATTTATGTCTTGACAATTTTTTTTTGTGTTATTTTTCCATTGTGCTGCTTTGATTTCTGGTTTTTGCCTGAACAGAAGGTTTACCGTTGTACCTTCACTAATGACTCACTGCTGCCTGAGACAGTCAGCAGTGCTGAGCCTCTTAAAGGAAACAGAGCACTGGTTGCTGTGTGGGTAGATATTTCACACTGACACCCAATGGCCTTGAGCAAATTTTAAAGCATTTAAACTGACTGTTGTACAGTATGTGCTGTGTCCTTCTACACTTCCAAACAGACTGTGAAACTGTCACCGTGCTCACTTAGTAGGCTGCTGTTAACGTGAATCACTTTGTCTTGTTTCAAAGATTTGAGGGAGCTTTTATGCAAACACGGTCATTAAGGACCACATTATGTTAAAACCTTCCAACATAAGTGGGAGGATTTTGGAGACAATCCAAAAAGGCAGGGGAGAATCTGGGGCATTTTTCTTTTTAATTGCTTGCAAATGACAGTGTAAACTGACAACCTACGATGATTAAAGGAGCATTAGACAATCCCTGCCCTTACTATTCTCTGCAATGGTCTCATCTTACACAAAACTCAGGAGAAGCCCAAGCTGCTCCAGCAACCAGTAAACAGAATCTAATACCTGCTTTGTCACTGTCTTTAGTATGCATGGATTATAAACCCAAAACTCTCGATGACCCTGAGTTCTTCACTGATGATGTGTCCAAGCAACCCGTCTGCCCAGATTGTGTTTCTTTAAACTAGTAAAGTCCGCAGAGCTGCATTTATTATGAAAAAATGCAGATATCAACACTCAAAAGTTATTATTCTATCAGACTTCCTCACGCCTCATACAAACCAGCTGTTGTGGCCTGTAAATAAGTGTGCTATCCATGTTACTGTAAATGTGCCCATCTTCACTCTGAATCCAGTGGCTTGTGTCTATATGTGCCAGATATTGCATGTGGCATAGTGGTGCAGTGGTTAACAGCCTTGCCTCACCACAAGCAGGTCCTCAGTTTGAATCCATCAGACAGCTGTGTTTGCATAGTCCCTCTGACTCCTCTCTAATGGAGTGCCAACCTTTCCAAGTTGTTTCCTCCAATCCAGAACTGGATAAAAACCTTTACACTCTAAACCAAGTCTCACTAAAGATTGTGCACGTGAAGCGTTTCTGAATTCTTAGCCACTGTGGCTAAGTGGCTGGTGGAAACATATAGAATGTTTGCCTGCATAAAAGTAGTCAGTCTTTAAAAGATATCATCGTTTTTATGAATGTCTTAACTGATGTAAGTCAGAATCATCTGAATCAGAATTCTTAATTAATCCCAGAGGAAATGAAGTGAACTCACAAATACTAAATATTTCCACAATAATAAAACTTCACTGGGTCACATCAGGTAAATTTTGCGAGCTATGATTAATTATTAGACTGAATAAAAAATTCTTGTATTATTTTTGACCAAATGAAGAATATGTTGTTGAAAAAACACCAAAAAGCAGATTCACAACCTCCCAAACCCAAAGGCTTGTGCTAATGATAAATCTGTCACCCCTCCATACTTATAACCATAAAAAAGCATTTCATTGTGAAACTGTTTGACCGTTTATGGACATTATGATTGATTTGTGACCACCAGTAGATTGTTTAATGAGCTGTGACAGCTGTGGCTTGACAATCTGTTTTGTACTGAGGGATCTACGTATACATTTTGCTGTTAGTCAGGTTTTGTGTGGCATGTTAAACCCGTTCTCTTTTTCATATACATTAACATTGTATAAACATCTGGCTCTGGAAACGGGAACAGGGAGAGGCTTCCTCTGCTCCACATAAGGAGAGCAGAGTGAGCAGAGCCTCTGGCAGATTTGCTGCTACAGATGAATTCACAGTTTTCCTGTAATTGTTGGGGAGAGCGACCAGTTGCATTACATTCCAGGGCAGGTGATTTATAATACGATGATGATGTGTTGCTTTTCTTGAGAATTCCTCTGATATTATGTTGCAACACTTTGATAAGTTCGTATTTTTTACAGCTTGATTTCACCTTTTTTTTTTAGACTGAGTGCCACATGGCTGCAATCATGTGTTACACAACAGAGGTTGAATTGCTCCACTTCAAACTTATGTTGTTGCCTCAGGAGAAACTCTGGAGTTAAACTCTACATTCCCAGTTTGGCTGTGCTTTGTTTCTCTTTTTAACTAATGCACAACATTTTCACTTCTGTAACTTATTCAGTTTAGCTGCAGTACCACTTAGACAAAAGGTTTATCCTGTCAAACTGTGTGTTACATATCAGTGAGATTAACCTTACACTCCTTGGACCTTTTAGGTCTTGTGTTGGCCACCAGCGAAATTCCCAACTTAGTTTTTGTATTGGAGCTGAAGAAACGCGTAATCATTCTTTCAAAATCTCTCCAGGACTTCCTGCAGCCATCTAACAAGTTGTCATAGCTATCTGACTGTTGCATAATCTTTCTACAACATCTGATCCCATGAGGAATGAGCAATGCTTGCGGGGATCACTTGTGCAGAGGAAGTCACATGGAAACAGAGGGAAATATTTCATCAGGATTATGGACAGAAGCCATGGGATTCAATCCACATATTCATATTCAAACCATCAGTAGACATTTTTTTCCTTTTTGCACACTGCTGTGACTGTAGGTCTAAAGACAATGTAGATTTAGCACAAGCTTGTTTTCTATTTAACTAAAAATGAGACATGTGTATCTACAGATGGGTGACAAAATAAAGAGCCTGAATTAAAAGTTTTGGTAAGATGTTAGCCCACTACGTGCCACCAGAGCAGCTTCCATTTGCCTTGATTTTTCAGTCTCTGAGTCACCTATAGAGAATATCTTCTAAAAGATGTTCTCTCATTTGGTGTTTTGATGATGACCAAACAAGAATTAAACCTGAAGTTTGAAAATCTAGCAAAGGCTGGGCCGAAAATCTTGCATCGGGGAAGATCACACTATCAGATTCACATGGGTGGGAAGATTGATCCAAATATCGATAGTGTCGATACCAATACTGGTACTGGTATCAGATTGATACTAGTGCAATACAATCGATACTTTGTACAGTCAGACGTGTTTTGTTGTCATAAATCATGACCCACTGCTGTCCCCAACTTGAGCTGTTTTTATAGTGTATTAAAGTATTAAAAGTATTAAAGGGTATTCGTACTGGCAATACTAGCCCTGTATTTACTTGGTATTGGATCAATGTGAAAATTTGTAGTATTGCACAGCACTGCTTCACACTTATCAAACCCTTCAGTTAGCGTTCCTCCCGCCCTATTGATGGGACATTGTCATCGTGACAGAGACCCCTCCCGTCAGCAAAGAAATGGTTGATCAGAGGGTAAACGTGATCACTCACAGCAACTGTACATTGATTTGCACTGAACACTGCTTTGCTTGAACGTGCTGGAAAGAATGTGTTTATTGAATGGGCCACATAGAGCTGATTAGCTCTCAAGTGATCAAGCAACTTTAGCAACCAGGATGATGATACAAGAATACATTTTTTTCCCCAAATACTTTAAAAATCCTGTAATTAATCATGTTTTTATCATACTGATGCAAAAAAAAAAAAAAACAGTTTTATCCCAATACTGTTTGTGTCATCACTTTATGCATTAAGTATCTGCCTCAGGGATTTTGCAGCAGGAAACTGAACTATACTAATAGCGACAGATTTACAGATTCATGGTAGGAAACATTTTTATTATGACAAAAAGCATCCTTAAATATGTGGCTGGTGTCATAAATGACTCTACTCAGTCACCTCAAGGTTAATCTTCAATTCTCCCCGCAGTGGGTTTAGTAGCCAGAGCTTGCATTTTAACCCTAATAGAGAGACATTAAGAACTCACCGTCACAACAATACAGGCTTTAGCTTTCCCAATGCTTTAGAAGGAGCCTCCTATTATCCCACCTTTGATTTTGGCTAATTGGATAGACTGCTATGGATGGAATTTCTCAGTGTCTCAAAAACACATAAACACTTTAATGTTTCTGACAGGAGAAAGCATGACATTAAAGTAACCCCCCCACACACACACACACCTTTTTTTTTTTACATAGTGCCATCCTAAGTTTCACTTTGCTTTGTAGCTTAGTACCAGGAAAATCTGATGTGCTCTAACAGCCCTGATTGTTAATGTATTTAGTGCTAAGTAGCAAATGTCAGTATGCCAAATTGCATAAGATGGTAAATATTATTCTTGACGAGCATTAGCATGTTACTGTGAGCAATTTAGCGACCTGATGTTAGATCATACTAATGATCCACATTCACAGTTTGTTTCCGAAAGTGCTTAGCTCTTATTTTCCACACTCGAGTGTTGCCGAGCAGACAGAGCTCTCAGCGATGTGCTTGCCTAGATACATTTAACAGGCCTTTACCAGAATAGTCTTTACCCGACCCCAAAAACAGCTCATAAGCACTTGAAAGCGGTCAAACATTTACTTGCTGTTGCAATGGAAGGAGAGGGGAAAACCCAAAATGCTACTGGATAAAACTGTATTAACGATGAGTGTTATTTTAAAAATTCAGCGTACAAAGTGTGGGGTTTTTTCTTTTGCTTCTTTATTTATTTTTAATGTCTGCTTTATGATGACACGATAACGCTGACAGTTTGTCAGACCCATTGACTTGCATGGTCTGAATTTATCAAATTAAATGATAAATGTGAATGAACTCATCGGGCTGACGTGACATGGATGTCTTGTTTGCAGGAACCTTGTGAACCTGCTGTTCCCGCTCACCCAGTTGTCCTAAAATACAGCCATATTTCAGAATTAGAGATGACACATTAGCACTTTATATTGTTACTTATCATTTCCTATTAAACTGATTTTCTCTTGCCTCCGTCTAAATTTTTGGCAATGTACCCACTTAGCCATGTATCTACCCGACCTCCCGTGGGGGGGTTTTGTTAGCCTTGGAGTGGGAGGATATGTTTCAGTGCCAGCAAGTGCAAATTTATTAACCACCTGCAGAGACTTCTTTGGAAAACTCCTTTTCTGCCTGCCACGATTCCAGGAAAAAACAATGAAGCTCTGCATGACTTAAAAAAAGGTCATGTGTGATCAGAGGGTTCATAATTAAGCTAACCTAGTTAATTGAAGCAAGAGTCTATCAACAAAGTGTGATGTTTTCTTAAATCTGCTCATGCAGCTTTATACCAGATGGGTGAAAAATAGCTTGCACGTGTATTAATAAAAAAAATAGTGAGTCAGGATTAGAAATATGTTCAGCTTTTTGATCTGGTAGCGAGAGAAAGTTAATGAGAGACATGTTTCTGGCACTGGATACAGGGACTCTTCTTACACATGTGCAGTCACTGATATTCCACTGAATCTGAGGCTAGTTAATATTGATCTGCTGCTTTAGCTCCTGATGTTCAACGGCCAGTTGACATTTTGATAATAGACAGATAGCATCATGTGCACCACTTGTGGCCAGTGGCAGTCTTAGTTGGAATGCATTAGGTAAGCCTCCACCTGCGTTGTCAGCTAGACAGCTGAGTGAATATGTAGATCGTGGCTTCTCTGTCCACTGCCAGATGGTATCACTCCAAAAAAAAGAAGTAAATACTTTTTTTTTTAAAACACGATTAGCCCACAGTTTCTGCTGTTGTGTATTCTGTCTTTGATTTGTTCTGCCTTCAAGCTCATTTTCAAATATAAACATGTGGACCCAAGAGGAGAGAAGAGAGAGAAGGAGTTGGTGCGGTTGTTGGAAGTCTTCCAAATAGAGGCCAGGGTCACATCGACTGGGAAATGGCCAGAGTATCTGGGAACTCCACGGTGCTGGTTACTTCCGTACTTCCCGCAGTCGAAAGCAAAACTTCCAGAAAACACAGTGCGACAGGATGCAGAGTCAGTCCCCTCCATGCATCATGATAATTCTGATTACTAGATAGTTTTTATTGTGAAGTTATCCCAGATTAACCAGCTTAGAGAAAACTGAGGGTGAATCCACGTAAATTTGGCATATTTATACTAGACCAAACAGATGAGCATGGGAACCGTCTTAACAGTTATATTTGCATTCTCTGATGGCTAAAAGCTTTGGAGTGATTTCGTTTTATTCATCTCAAATGGAAATTAGCATTTTTATGCCAAAACATACAAGTCTGTGATAGAACTTCAAAGGAGGAGCATACATTTAACTCTCATTTTCATCACGTATGCAAACTACACTGACAGTCACTAATATACAGTATATTAGTGATTTAGGCTGGTGTCAAGTTAGCGATGCTGTACATTGGTGCAAGTCCATCTTTGGATATTAAAAAGAAATTAACTGCATATAGAATCTATTCACAGTAAAATGCTGTTTAACAAGGATGTTGTACATACAGTGAGGGACTATAAAGTGCAGAGAGACAAGCAGAAAGTACAACAAAGCTTCCCAACAACATGACAGATGTGATTAATTTCAAGAAATAAATGCTTTAGAGAAGAAAAAAAAAGCAATCCTGATATGGTGAGGGAGGAAATGAAAAATAAAGCGAGACAGAGATTAACATAAAACCAAACAGTCAGCTTGGCACAAAATGCATTTCTTATTATCATTCTAGACTTTTTTCTTTAGTAAATCTTCTTCTTCTGACACTTTTTTATGTGTCTGATATGTTGTACAACCATTTATTTTTTATCTTCAAAGTCTTTTTGCTGGGGCTTGTAGAGTTGACAGCATCTGTTACTTATGTTCGCGAGTTTTCTGTTAAGCAATTTCTCTTGTTTGTGTCTCCAGAAGTGGACTTGTCAAATAAGATGGATTTTGTCTTCTTCTACTTCGACAATAAGTGTATAAATGTAACACTGCTTACTGCTGCGAGCAACCCATCTCAAAAAGCATCATGGTTGTTCAAAAAGTCAGTGGTCTCCGGTTTGCGTTGCATTCTTAAGTTTCTGAACTGCTTAGCAAGAAGTGTGCAAGTATTTGTAGATGAGTCGACGTGTTTCATGCAAACTACAGGTGACAGTGCAACCTCTTTACAATCAATCCAATGCCAGCAACTACCAGCAACCTTTAGCAACCTGTTAACATTTCCCTAGTGAAGGGAAGATGCCAGGGTGTACACTGATGGGTCTCTAGGCCCGTGTAACTGAGGTCTTAATTGCAGAAGGTCAGTGTGTATGCATGATCTTGTAAATATTAATATAAATTAATGTTAATTAATATATTTATCAAATCGTATTTAACATTTATTATCTCATCACTCTGATAAGCATGTGCAATAGCACTCGTCTGTCCACAATACACATGAATTGTGCTTAAGATCAGCTTAAAATGAGGTCCTCTGTCACTGTTGTTCTGGTTGAACGGCTTCTCAGGAAGCTTTTCCAGCCTTTGCATTCTGGGCCCTGCAGCTTAAAGCATCAGCTGCACAGATAACCACTGAGTGTTACCACAATCATCTAGGAAATAAATCTAAATCATTAAAACATAACACGTGACGTGCGCGAGTATATAGAGTTGAGATAGTAGATCGGTTTGCACGTTACACATTGGTTACATGTTGAATTTCAAACATTAATAAATGTGTCATGTTATCTGCCAGGGAATTGACACACTCAGAGAGTCTCCTCCTCTTGCCTTGACCAAAATATCCTTGTTATATTTTTCAAGTACAAAGGCTTTAATATCGCACCAAATCATATGCTTTTCTTCCTAAACAATAGACCTAACTGGGGCAGAGTTGCTGACTGTGAAAGATGAATGGCGAGGAACAAGACAGGTTACATAAAATCAAATATTCTTTAAATGACCCAGTTTTTGCACGGGTTTATGGCCCATTTGCCGCTGTTGTTTGACCCACACAATATCAACAGCAATAATCACAACACGATGCACATACAGATGCAAGAATTTCAGATCCGATCAGGCTCTCCGTGTGTCTGAGTCACTGGACTTTAATAGGTGCGCGGAGACATCCAGGCCTTGTATAACGTGTGAGTTTTCAGTGATATAACATCAATTGTATCATCACTTGTGTCACTGAAGGAGAATCATTCTATATCGTGAAAGGTCTGTTTACAAAAAGGAGAGACACAAAAGGATGTAGGTTACATGAGGATATATATGTAAGGCAGGTAACATTAAAGAGTAATTACTACCTTGAACTAAGGTAGTACAAAGTATATTGTAGATCCAGTAGTGCTGAATGTATTTGATGCATTCTGAAAAGTCTTTTAAAGCTACAGTACCATATATCGACACTGCATCAAATCACATACAAAAGGCTCCACTGGGTCAGCTAAAGACGTTATGAAACCACTGAGAGTGAGACTCCACCTCTGTGTTGCGTATTTGACACAAGTTCACAGTGGCTAAAAAAACCTTAGTTCAGTTCAATTCAATTTTATTTATATAGCACAACATCAGTCCCTTCAAGACGCTTTCTATCGTCAGCTAAAGACCCTTATGATCAAGCACTTGGTGACAGTGGGAAGGAAAAACTCCCTTTCAGCAGGAAGATTAACATTCAGTTCATCATTAGATCTCTGACTCTGGCTGATTTAAGTCTCTACTTTACTTTATTTATTCTCATTAGACTCCTCCTGGGCTAAAAGAGAAAGGGAGAATATGTGGAAAAAAGTTATTACTTGGAAACCAAGCATACTCTATAGTAGTAACTGCAACACTTCATTTTTACACTCGTTCTTGAAGATGACTAAATGCTGCTTTCCTACAGCACCAAAAAGGAGATGAATCAGTGACTCTTCTTCAAGAAGTGCCTCTTGTTTGTACATTTTCCTTGCAGGAACGTAGATTGTATTTTACTGGAACAAGCAGAAGCAGCTCATTAGTGTAGGCCAAAGTGTGTGTTGGACAAAGCAGCCAATTACAGGGAAAGTATTGTTTGTGGCTGCCGGCAGAGGAAGGCGGCTCAGACACTATCAGTGAACTTTCTGCCTTTATGTCTGGCTGGCTGGTTTCCCCTTTCCTGTCCATTTTGATAAACTCAATGAGAAATAAGCTATTAGTGGAGTTTACCGTTGGCTGGCTCCCTGACCAGTCCAAAAATAGATTTCTCGGACTGAATAGCCCACGTTTTTCTCGACCCTGGGTCTATATATAGAGACAATTACCGCTGTTTAGTCATGTCCTGGTAAGAAAAGACAGACAAAGCTGGAAGTGCAGACGGCGAGTTTGCAGATTCTTTTCTATGACACATGATAAAGCTAAATGATTCCTCCATCGAGAAAAGATAATGAAGTGCATAAAGACGTGCATACAGGACATTTGGACCTGAGGAATAATTGCTATTGTTTTATATATCTGTGAGGAGAAATCTTCTTTTTGCTTTTCTTTTGTATTTTTAGTACTGCAATCATTTACAAGTTTTTTATTATAAGCTTTATTTTGCTTTTCCATTTTTATAATTGATGCTTTATCTAATTTTCCATTAATAATCAAAAGTCTAACCCTCACCTGGCAGACTCTATAGGTACTTGTTTTGGTCTTCTTTTGCATCCTTACACTTGACTCCCATTGTTGGGGTCATTTCACTCAGTTATAGGCTATAGTAATATTAGACAAAACATTTACCTTCTAATTTCTATCCTGGGCAGAGAATGTATCACATATATGTTTAAAAAGCTTATGAATCTAAAAATCAAACTATGAAAGTAGTGAATTAGGGGAGGGGGGAGTCCTTATTTATCTCATATAGTGTAGTTTTTACTTATTTTACTTTCACACTGAATATATGTAAACATATACTTATTTGCTACTTAATTTTGTACAACTGTTCAACTTCTTGTTAAAACAAATATTTAATCACCAGTCACATTGCAGCAACTGCCTAAATGAACAAGTTCATTTAGTCATGTAGACACAGTGCAGACAACCTGCTAAAATTGAAACTGAGCATCAGCATGGGTTAAAAAGGTGAGTTAGGTCACTTTGAATGTGGTGTGGTTGAGCATCTCAGAAACTGTAGATCTCCTGTGATTTTTACACATAACCATCTCTAGGTAACAAATCTGCAGCAACTGTGCGATGCCGTCATGTCGATAAAGACCGAAATCTCTGAGCAATGTCTCCAGCACCTTGTTGAATGTGTGACACGAAGAACTACGGCAGTGCGGAAGATAAACGGGGCTCCAATCTGGCACCGGCAAGGTGTGCCTAATAAAGTGGTTAACAAGTTAAAATAATAAAAGCTGAAAATTAGTAGTCATAAAAAAGAATTTAAATTATGCACGAGTAATTTTTTTATGATAAAATTGCTGGATACTTTTTGTCTCTAATAAACACACAAAGCTAATATAAATCTTGTGATTCTGTAAAAACCCCAGCGTTAGATTAAATAAACAAGCCTGTTTCTTCACTGACGATAAGCTGACATATTGTTTCGTACCTTACTTAAGTAATGATCATGAATACAGTCCAGATTTTGGAAAGCACCAAAGGGCAGCCTGTTACGTATGGAGGGCCTGTTGACCTAAAAATCAACACTGTCAAAATGTTCTCACTTTAGGGGATCTTCTGTCCTTGCGAGAATGTCTGGTTCTCCTTTACAACCATTGAAATGTATTAACACACTGCCCTTCACCCCACGCAGACACATTCTCACACCCTGGACGACCACAGACTGTTGGGCAGTAGTTCAGTCACAAACGTTGCTCATTTCTGAGGAAGTAAAGCCAGAAGGAAAAAATCTGAGCGGAGGAGTCTCCTCATCTACCCACATCTCATTTCATTGGCTAAGAGGCATGATGTCACAGAGTGGAAAACCCTATAAGAAGTCACACTCCCACACAGACAGCAGACAAGCTGAGAGCTCATTCACTCAGAACGGAAGACGGCTCTGTAAACCACTTTGTACGACTCATCATGTGCAGAGGACGCGACTCACTGCCTATCACCTGCCTTGAAAGGTGAGATCTGTGAAGATGTTATATGACATTTTTCTATTTTGAACAAGGTATTATAATGTTGTCACTTGTAGAAAATACAGGATGAATGAATCTAACTGTAACTTTTCCTCCCTTTTTACAGGGCAAAGGAGCTGAAAGCTCTGTTTGGGAGTTTGCTACAGAAGTCAGATAGCATCAATGGGCACTCAAAGAAAAGTGACAAACTGAGGTAAGACATCATTCAGCCTCTCTTTTTCAGCACTTCAGTTGAATTCATGTGAATCCTGGATATTGTTGGAGCATTTTCTAACTGCTTTGTCTCTGCTTCTGCAGGTTAAATGTTGAGGAGCCTCTTAAATGGAAGGAATCATTTGACAGTCTGTTGACCAGCCCAAGTAAGTCCACCAGATCACTCACACATGTAAATGTAAAAGAAGCATGGGATGTTATGAGATGTTAACCATTTCCCTCCTCTTTCTCCTGTCTCCAGACGGACTGTGTCTTTTCAGAGCATTCCTGGTGTCAGAGTTCAGTGAGGAAAACATTGCCTTTTACTTGGCCTGTGAAGACTACAAGGCAACTAAACCGTCAAAACTGGCTAGCAAGGCAAAGAAAATCTATGATGAGTTTATCGGCTCCGATGCACCTCGTGAGGTAAATATCAGATAAGCAGAACTAGACAGACACTATCAAACTGCTGGTTTCTCTTATCTTGTTGTTAACTATTGATAATCAATTGGCTATTTTTCCTTGTCCCGTCTACAGGTAAATCTCGACCATGCGACCAAAGCGATCACCAAAGAGAACATGGAGCAGCCCAACCAGTCAAGTTTCGATCTGGCCCAATCCAAAATCTACACCCTGATGGAGAAAGACTGCTACCCTCGCTTCCTCAAATCCTCAACATACCTGGAGCTCACCAGGAAAACCAAGACGGGCTAAATGACTGGAAAATTTTAAAAAATGACAAAACACTGCTCTACAACGCGATTACTCCTCAAAAGGACATAAGCTGATTTCAGTGGAAACTGTCAAGTTTTAGATGGAATAAATACCTCAGTCCGGGAGTTTTCGCGCCCAGTTGTGGAATAACTTTAGAGACCCGGAGATGTCCATAGATTCCACGTCGGAGTGAGAGGTGGAAGTTGCGAGACTGTGATGATAAACTGACACAGGCTGACCTGCAGGCAATGACTGCCTCTTAACGGCACACATGTACTGTACATACAGGGCAGGATGAAAGACAGCATGAAGGGGATACTAAAAAAGTTCTGATATGAGTTGCACAACAAAAGTTCCACTGGGAGAGATACAGCTGTGTAGCATTATTGCTTATTTATTCTTTATTTATTAAAAATAAATGTTTACTAAGCTAAAGTTTGCTGATTATTGAAAACTGTATGTTTTGTATTTATTTGGCATTTGCTTATTTTATTTTTTAAATTGTATTTTTTTGATGTATCTAAAGTACTGTATGGAAAAGTAAATGCATTGAATAAAAAAAAAATCATGAGAGAAAGGAACTTGTTCCAGAGGAAATTCATTTGTAGGGATGGTGGCGTTTGTTAGTCAGAGTAGGAAAACGAGAGTAGAAGACTTCTTTATGCTTACTGTAAATCTTACTGACTAATCTGCGTGGCCTTGTTCCACTTCACAGATAGGTGACAAGATGACCCCTCGTTTTCCCTCTGAGCTAACAGTCATTAGATGACATGTGAAAAGCGTATGTTTGTGTAAAACCAAATTAAAGGTTGGTAGATACATAAATGCATTTATTAGTCATCAGAGGAAATGCCAGATAGAGTCACAAACACAAGAGTCAGATTAAAGGTCCATGTGACATATAAAGGGCACACAGATGTAAACACACATACAAATGAATTGTTCTGTCCTAAATCCACCGACATCCACGGTATAATTCAAGTCCATTACATTTTTTTCCACTCAAAGTTACGAGACTACATCCAGTTTTTTCATTTAATACTTATAAAACATACACACACACAATCAAAGTTTCCTACGACCACTTTTTCAAAATTTGCCTGAACTTGAAATACTACAGCTGTTTTTAATGTATTTTTATGAGATTCATTCCGAATAGCTAACCTCTGTTTCTTTTTCTGTTGCCATGGTCACGTACACAGGAGACTCTAAGAACTGAAAGCCTATTCTGTGAAAACTGGGCAAACTTTAAAACTGTAGAAAAAGTAGCTGCAGGCAGCAGCCGGTTAGCTTTAGTTCTTTCCGCCTTGCCAGGGAGAGAAATCATCTCACACAAAATGTCACCTTGTGTTTTTTTTAACATTTTGGTTGCTTTGTGAAGTTTTTTAAATGGATTAAAATATGGTAATGAACTTAGGAAGTTATACGAGGTAGGATTTTGCTTTGTTTTAACAGAGACTAGCTGTTTATGTTTCCCATCCTAAGCTAGGCTACCCAGCTGTACGCTGCAGTTTATAGTAAGAATACCCATGACAGTAGAGTTAAACTTCTTGTCTATCTGAATCTAAAAGGCAAACACACCTATTTTGAGATGTGTAGATCATCCTGTATGTATACTGTTGGATATCACTATATCAAGTGGCCAGTTAGCTTAGTATAAAGCCTGTAAAAAAAAAAGGTGAAATAGCAAACTTGGCTTATTCAAACTATACTAAATGAACACGTACACATACAGTCACTGTTTAAAGATTAAACAATCACGTAGTGCTATGTTTGTCATTTAAGAGAGTGGCATCAACAGTCATTACAGGAAATATCAGATTTCAGCACCTATTTTGGTAGCAATCTCCGGAAGTCACGTCAAGCTAACCTATTTAGGGAAACGAGACAAAAGCTTTGATTTAAATTTTAAAGATCAGGAAATTTCTTGTATAAAGTTAACAATCCAATAAACTCTAGTGGTATCCCAAAATGTTGGACTGTCGTTTAAAGATGAATAGATTTACAAGTGTGTCAACAGGCAGATTAGGTCTACATAAAAGGTTCGAAGGTAAATGTTGCTAAGCCCATAACGGACAGCAAATGTGTTTGTGTCCAAAACATGAGTTCATTTTCCCGGGAAACATCTGAGTGTGAAGGATGGTCACCATGGATACAGCAGATACCTACTGTGCACCTCCACAGGCAGGTTTGTTTACTAGCCCTACCTTAGGGGCAGCTGAGCCTGTGAGTCACAAAAGCCTCCCCTCCCTTCGGTAAATCAGGCTCATCCTTTCATACCGTCGCCATCCATCAGCGCCACCTCCTCGTCGCTCTCCCCTTCCTACACTGTCCTGCTGAAACAAATGACTGCTGTTCAAACACTTGGCAACTAAAACGCAGAGGTTGAAGTCATTAACACCACTCTGACACTCACGGAAAATGACAGCGGCTATCTCTCCACTCCATCCCTCTTTTTCTGTGTCACTTCCACCCAGAAGTGATGAGTAAAAAGGGCCTCTTCTGAGCCTCGACATGCAGTAATTGAGATTAAGTGGAGAAAAACTCATTTGTTTTTCGGCTTCTGTAAACTCAAACACTGTCGTCTTAATTTCAGGGAACAGATGGACATCATTTTTAACTGTTGCTCATGCTATAACACATCATCTTACCTACACAGAGTATTCAGCAGTATTAATGAATGTGAATTCAACCTTGTGGACGATATTTTGCTGGGTGGACATTCATGATTCAAATCCAATTTAAAGAATCTAATAATTATTGTCAAAGAAGTATATGGAGATCTAATAAGATAGAGCCACCTGGGCCGATGGGACTTTTTAAGATGGTTTGGGAAATGATAAGAATAAAGAGTGTACTGTAAAAATTGAATGAATGAAAAAATCCATTATCAACACAGAGAGAGAGGTTTTCATTATTTTTAACGTATTAAGATAAATATTTAGTTCACAAAATAAGAGATACAGAAAAAAATAGAACTTTAAGTGACAAATTTCTGGCTTTAACTGATACAGTGTGGAATATGTGTGCATTGTGACCCAAACGATACATTTTTGTGCCATTTGTTTGATGGGCAGATGGGCGGACAAAGAAATTTACGATGAATCATATTGTATTAAATGAAAGCCATAAATACTGCCAGGCCTCAAATTATTTTTTCTTTAGTGACGATAAATGAGTAACGTCAGTGATACTGAAAGTTGTAGGGCCTGTTTCAGTAACTCTAGATTGTGCTGCGTACCATTAATATGATAGTAATCTATTACGTAGAGTTCTATAGAGTGTGTGTGTGTGTGTGTGCGTGTGCATGGTATTTCTTTGCCTGTTCCTGTGTTTGATTCTTTCTGCTCGTCTGTGGTCAGATTTTGACAGATTAGGATTGCATCACAAGTTTGCAAGAAGCCATTAGGAAACTTTACAGCTGTGGGTGTCAAGATAAAAAAAAATTAAAGCTGATGATGAAGATGGGTGTGGTCTCTGAAATCATTAGCTGATGTCATCTGTATTTAATTTCTATTTTAGAAATCTGAAACTAACTAAATCTGTTCAATTAATGTAAAATAAATAAATCCATAGAAATTAAAAGTAGAAGTGCAAAGAAATATTACTGGTAGAGGTCGAATCAAATCAAATATCAATAGTTTCGACATTAATGCTGGTATTGGTATTGGATCGATACTTTGTTTCTAGTCTCTATATAAAAAGGCATGTTTTGCTGTAATAACTAATTATTGTAGAAGGTAAAAGTAACAGTGATTCAGGGTTCATCAAAATGTGTTCAGAATTTTCAATTCATCTTGTAAATCATGACACAATGCTCTCCCCTACATAAGCTGGCTTTATAGGTTTAAAATATCGGTATTGGTATCGGCAATAGTGGCCCTATATTGGTATCGGAGCATTTCCAAAATTTCCAGTATTATGCAGTACTCGTTACCAGAGCAGCTAAGAGAAGCTCAGAAAATAATTTTTAGTGTAATAATGTAAAAAGCATGTCAAAATCTGATTTTTCATTCTCCACAGCCCAAAATCGATCCATCGATCATCCATTTTATTCCGCTTTTCCATTTCAAGGCAGTGATGGGTGGGGCTCAAGCCTATCCCAGCTGTCATCGGCGAGGAGCAGGATACATCCTGGACAGGTCACCAGCCTGCCAAGGGAAGCAACCTTGACCAAAAACAGGGAGTGCAGAGGTAAATCTTTCTCTCTTTCTTTCTTTGATGACAAAGTGTAACCCTTCTGTTCCCCACAAATCTGAAAGAAAACACTGCTTAAAACTATAGTGACACATTTGAAATAAATCCCCCAACCAGTGTACAATAAAACAAATCATCTGAATAACACAGAGAGTTTGAAAATGGTAAATGGTTCTTATATAGCGCTCTACACAACATGCAACATTAATCCATTCACACCAATTCACACAGGCACTTTTTTTTCTACACTCAAGTGTTTTCTATCTAACATTCACACACACTCATACTCTGATGAACGCATGGGCGAGCAACTTGGGGTTCAATTTCTTATCCCAGGGATACTCAAGCATGCAGGCTGGAGACTGGAGGGAGACTCGGGGATTTAAACCAACAATCTTCCAAGTAGCAGATATCCTGCTCTACCTCCTGAGCTACAGCTTTCCCCGCCCCAAATGGGACATCATTAACTGCAAAACCAAAACTTGATATCAACTAGTGATTGGGGTCACCCCAGCTGTGACCCCAGACCCCGGTTTTCACAGCAAACTCAACTCTGAACTTTGGGTTTATTTTAAAGTAATTTCCACACCTCTGACAGTTTGTGAATGTGGTTTTGGTGGTTTTCAGGTAATCGTGTTGGCAAAATCTTCCCACCCTTTCCTCAGTACATCTGAGGAACTAAAATGTAAAAGCTACTAATACTAATTTATTTAAAAATGTAAAATTAACCTAAGTGAGTTCCTGTACATTCATTCTAGTTCAACTGTTTGATAGTCTTTCCTGTGTTTCTCTCATCTACTCTTGGTTTCCTGATAAGCTTTTGTTTAAACAAAATCTGTTAGAGAAGCTAAATAAATATTTGGTTCACAAACTCTAAAGACATAGAAAGCTGATGTTAAACTAATCATCAGATGGTTAAAAACTCTTCTTCTTATGCTTTTGGTATTCTTTCCCTTCACTTTTCTTTGTCTACGATTCACAAGGAAAGAGCAACATGAGTATTTACCGCAAATCAATGACAAAATATGCACTGGTCAATCCCCTCCATCACAGTTAAGGGGGAACTTGAGGGATTTGAGGAATTTGGACTGAGTTCAGACTCGCTGGCCTCAAATTATGTCAGCAGGATCTTTATTTCCTTACATGAAGCGTCTTTAATCTGTGTAGAAGCTCACTGGTTTTGTGATCCATTCACAATGTGACCAGAAGAACCTGGCTGTAATGATGCAACGCATATATGATCAAACAGAAACAACAGGCTCAGTTTCTATGTCTGCAATCTGTTCACTAAGCATGTAGGATTATTAATTATTACAGACTCTTGACACATATAGATCCCACACCTGGATGAGGTGGCATGGGAGAGGCTTCAACAGGTATTTTTTGTATGAGTGTCTCCAAAGCACGGATCGTTTTAAGTAGAAAGCTTTTAATGTCAGGAAGGTGAAACATAATTCAGAACAAAAGAGGTGGAGCTCTGCTAGAGCATGGATCCGGATTATTAGCGGCTGAGTGCTGTACTGGAAGTGAGTCAGCATGCTGATTCTAAAACACACTTGCTGTGTGAGTGGTGATTAATGCTCCGCCATCAGAGGTTGAACCTGCTGGAGTGGTATAAAAACAAAGAGCTGCAGGCATGGTTATCAGGTTACCAAGGTGACCAACACAGCACAACATTCAGTTTTGTTGTTTTTTTCATTTATTTGGTTTGTAAAGTAGGAGAAAATAGGCTACTGTGAATAAACTACTTTTTACTTTGTGGCCACTTGTTAAATCTTCATAAACACTTGACTATTAGACTGAGACATGAGACCATAATTCTGCATTATTTCATTATGTGACGTATGTAAAGCCAGCAGGAACTTAAAGCACAGAGGTCATTAGCAAATAATGCTGACTTCTCTGAGTGGGGTAAACCTACATGTGGGTTTTATATATTTACACTTCCCAGAAAACTGACTGGTCAGTGTTTCATGGCATTGTTGGTATGATCCAAAGTTGCAAATGAGTCACACTGGAGACCTAAACTGGCTACACATGAATGTAAGAGTATCTGGTATGCTTGGTGCTGTAACCTGGCCTGTTGATGGCATTCCACCGTTTACTGAAATGTTAATAAAATCAAAATGAAAGCAGTTTTAGGCAAAAACAACAGAAACTACAAGTCATAAACAAGGTGTGCTGTAAGCCTGGGTTATACTTCCTCTGTGGTTTTTACCAAAAACTGACAGGATGCTCTGTCTTTGTGATTTATCGGAGAATATGGAGTTTTCACCAAACATTCCGATAGCACATCGTGATTCACTCATTCCAGTGGAAATGAGCCAAATTACTATCACAGCACTTTTTGCGACTTGAAAGTTTTGTACTCTTCTTCTTCTTTGTCAGCTTCTCCTTCTTATCATTATTTGTTTCCCACAATTGTAGTAAAAACATAATGAAAAGATTTACTTTGTTCGCTATTCCTTCATTTTCTGTGACTTAGGTGCATTATTCAGATTTCAATTTCATCACTGACACGAAAATTGTAAACCATAAAACCTTTGTCACGTACACGTATTTTCCACGTAATAATAATATTTTTGTACCACTTTTCCAATGCAAAACATCCGCACACATGGAAAGTCACAGGCATGGCATGACCATTGTGACATTGCGTTGTTGTCTGAGTGAGACACTGGAGAAACTGCACATTCACATGGAGGCATCTCGTCAATTGAAGTGGGCACAGCAGTCATTGAACACTTTACCATGGATTTGACTCTAAATGGCAGACACGATCTACTTTTCTGAAATAAACTTCGATAAAATCAAACATGCCCCTGGCTGGCCATGAGAAAAAATACGGTTTTAAAGCATTTCTTCACAGGCTTCACTCTTCACTCCCAGTCGCTCTGATTGTGTGTCATATATAATCTGCTGTTGGTTGTTGTGCTTGTGCTTATTCACCACACGGTATCATACTCTTTGAGCGTTAAAGGTCAAAGTTTACCATGAAAAATTCAAAGAGACATGCAAACATTAATGAGCAGTTTGAATGAAATCTACCTGAAGTGTCTGAAAACTTAACTGATTCTTGCGGCTTTTTGTAAAAACAGCATGCAGCTATTAGTCTCTGTGCTGCTTATAGAAATCCTTCAAGGCTGTTTCCCCGTGGAGCGCATCAAAGACGCAGGAAGCGGTGTGACGTATAGCCTTACGACTGTGAACCACATCCACAGAAACGCTGGCGAATGCGCGTGTCAATAACTATCTAAAGTGGCTTCCACAGTGACAAGGTAATTGGGTTTGTGGGAACGTCGGCTTTGTGCTCAGCTGCTTTGACGGACGCAGCAGGCTGTGTGTTTATTGATCTATGAAGAGCAGCGAATGTGCCTAAGCAGATGATTTCGTGTATGTCTGCACGTCGAGCAGCAGTTTGTAGATAACATATCACCTGATTCCTTTGCACCCCTGTGACACATTATACTAGTAAAACTGCCCAGTGCAAGGTTAAAAAAATGTCACCAGCAAACAGTATGATGACAGAGATCCAGAGAAAGCCTGTTTTCTTCCACTCTTTGCTTGTGCACTCACAGCATGACTCCATAGAACTGAACTGCAATTAAATTCTTACTTTCCAGGGAATTAATACTGACCACTAGTTTGTTACCACTGACACTCATTATCAGGGGTTCCTAACCCCTGATAATGTTCCTAACCTTCCACCCTTTTACGGCACCCCTGCTCATTATCAGACTTTACTAACTCACTGTTTGGCCTCTAATGATTCAGAGAACAGTAAAAACACCACCAAAGGCTCAGAGATTTGAAAATAAAGCACCAATGTTCACATATGAGATGCTGGTATGAGTTATTATCTTCAAATGATTACACAGAACATGCAAGCAGAGGATAAGATTTTATCAGTGGGGATCTTACAAATTTCCATATGTAGTCATTTAGTTCTCTGAGTAGTGTTTACCTATCATGTCTGGCCTCTGGCTGCATGCAGGTCTGTGCAGGGAGTAATCGTGAAACCACTAGCTATTGTCTGACTTTATCTACATTCATATTTGGAGTGTAAAAAAAAAAAAAAGATCAGTGCACTGTGGAGTCGTGGCCCAGATATCTGTTATCTGGACACCTGCAGGATACCCCAGAAACCCTGATACATTAGAATTTACCCCAAGAGGCTAACTTATCAGACCGTAGCGGATGAATTCCTTTTGTTAGATGTTTTTTCCTTTGGCATCCCTCAGAAGAATCCCCACTGAAAACAGCCTCACAAAGGTCGGCTTGCAGCTCTTTTTATGTTTTTTTTTTTTTAATTAAAATGTAATCAGTAAACAGACATTGATGAAACAAGAGAAAGAAAATGTAGAAAATGTGTGCAAAACTGATGTGTTCACTTTTGAAGCTTGAACAGACAAAAGGCTGTGTGTGCGTGTG
>VUQR01023597.1:25809-41490 GCA_015108515.1 Hemichromis elongatus | reverse complement strand
AAACTGCTTTAAAGCTCTTTTTTTTTTTTTTTTTTTGAAAGCATGACAATCCATCCTGTGCATCTGGTCTTTGCAGCAAAGAAGAGGTTTGCATTGTCAGAGGAGACAGACCTTGAAGCCACTACAGAGGAGAGCATTGAGTGCGTCTCCTCATCAGACCCAGAGAAGAGTAAAAAGGACGAGGCTCTTGGTATTGATGGAAAGGTACTGCTGCCCTTCATCATTTCAGCGCTGTTATGAAACATGGAAACACAGAAATCCTGCAGAAGAGATGATACATGCACACTAAATTTTTATTTATGAATGCATATGGCACATTGAGGGATTTCCCATGACGCACTCAGCATTTCTCCTTCAGTGATCTCATGTGTTTATACACCAAGTTGCAATTAATTGTTAGTAATTAATTATAAACTCTGGCTTTTTCTTAATGTGTGTCTTTTGTTCTGTCTTCCTCCTCTCATCCCCGACCAGTCATGGTAGATGGCTGCCACTACACTACACTATTATAGTATATTATGATAGTAATGCTTCTGTTTCTCTGGGTGGAGCTTTTCTAAAATTTCTGACATTATCCTATGATATTATAGAAAATCGTGTTTACGTAAGACACATTTACAATAGTATGATCATATTGTATTGTGTAGGCAGTGGTTTTAGAATAGAATAGAATAAACCTTTATTATCCCACGGATGAAAAGCTCGGTGTTACAGAGCTCTTATAGCAAGGGAAAAAAATATAATATAAAAGGAGACACAAAGTGCTCCTATATACATAAGCCAAGCCAAAACTCGTATATACAGGTATATATAAGTAACAATATACAGAATGTGTATAGAAAAACTTGTACAGAGATATGTTTAAAATGTACAGGGATATGTATCAAATCTACAGAGCTATGTATGAAATGTATAGTAAACAAACAAGCTGGTGAGTAAGATGACCAAAAGAATGTTAAGCTGCATTATAAAGTCTGACAGCTGCTGGTAAGAATGACCTGCGGTAGCGCTCCTTCCTACACCGTGGGTGTAAGAGTCTACTGCTGAACGAGCTGCTCAGTGCTCGTACAGTCTCATGCAGGGGGTGGGAGGTGTTGTCCATGATGGATGTTAGCTTAGACAACATCCTCTCCTCCCCAACCTGCTCGATGGATTTCAGCAGATAGTCCAGGACAGAGCTGGCCCTCCTGACCAGTTTGTTGAGCTCCCGTCGTCCCCCCGTCCCCCGTCCCCCGTCCCCCTCGGCCATTCTAACACTCCAGATCGTACACTCTTAAAGTCAGGAAAGCACAAAATGTGATCTTTAAATCAAAATGTGCAGAACAAAAAAAAAAAAAAACAACTTTTCTCCTATTTTGTAACCTTATTTTAGTTAAAATAAGTCACGCACATTTCCATCCTTTAAGTTTCATTGTTACAAATACCAACATATCTTTGATTTTTCACTTGCCGTGCATGTATGACTCTGGTTTTTGGTCTTATTGTCTTTAGCTTTAAGTACCAGTGAGCTGCTTCAGGCTATGACGTGTTCTAGAAAACCGCTCTCCTCTGTTTTTTCTGTAAACCTTTTTTTTCATGGATACTAAGGGGGCATTTTCAGTTTCAACTGCAGTTCCTCTAGGTGCCACTGGAGGCTACATCCAAAGGGAGTGAGTCCCCAAAGCCTGCCATGTTAAAAAAAAAAAACAGCTTTAAATCATAAAAAAAAAATAAAAATAACCTTGATTACAGAGTTGTAAAGCGAGAGGTTTCACCCTGGATAGTTCACACTGCATAGAAAGTGTGAGTGTGGTAAATTTTTTATGAATCATTCAGTTTGATTATTGATTTAGGAGCATGGTTTTCTTGATCGGCAGGTGTCTTGACATTAGCATTGTTTAGGCTCCATCCACTATTTTGAGTTATTAAAATGAGCGCTTCACTAAGTCTAATGTTGAAGCGTTTTAGGAGGATTTTTAATGGACTAATCTGATATTAATATTATGCCTCGCTGTGTGTTTGAGACCATCCAATATGTTTGTGCTTTAATTTTGGTGAATCAAAGTCTAATACTTCATTGGTCCATTACGTAGCACTAATTAGCAGATATGTGTGTTACAACCGCTCAGCTGAGCAGTCCAGGGGACACATGGAGTGTAACACAAAGCCCCAGCAGACCAAACCACAAACCGATGCGTCAAAATTGATAGTTGTACAAGTAAGGTATGTATTTACAGTTAAATATTTACAGTTAATTAACAGCATGAAAGTAAAAACAAGGGAATTATATGAAAGGAAGCAAACTGACATCAGATCTCCAAGACCAAAGTAAAGTAACAATAATAATAATTAGCAGATATTTGTGTCTTTGCATCGCAGCCATACAGTTTATGAATGTGGCTAATTATCCAAATAAAAGATCAATTAAACTGTTAGCTGGTAAATTTTCACTCCACCCTCTCATATAAGGTAAAATTACACAAAAAACAACTGGGCAATGGTCAAATCGCCAACATTAAAGCTTCAAAATGCATCCAGTACCAATGGATGACGTCCCTGTGGCTACAACCATGTTTTATGCGGTCTAGGATGGAAGCCAGACAGAAGCAGGAGAGCTAGAGCAGTCTGTCCGCTAACAAAAACACAGAAGCTGAACACATTTGAATCAGAACTGGTTTGAGATATATAGGAGGGAGCAGACTCGACTCCACAGGGGTGGCTGTAACTCTGGTTTCTTTCAGAAACGTTGATTAGTTCATAAGTTTATCCTTGGGTGTGAATATGAATGCAAATTGACTGGTGACCTGTCCAGAGTCGACGCCACCTCGAGCCCAGTGTCCATCCACCCATTTCTTAATCCTGAAATGGGCTACCAAAATATATAGATAGGATTTAAAAAAAAGGCAAAAATATTGTATTATTCAGTGCTTCCTGGAGTCCCACAGCTCACAGATGGTTAGTTTGCTAATTTTCAAGTTTGTCCTCATAAAAGCTCAAACGAAGATCAGAAAACGGCTCAGTGCTCAGAGGGATGTACGGTCTTGTAAGCAATCGTGTCTTTGAGGGTTGCTTGTGAAGAAGGGCTCAGCGAGGCTTTTCAATATTGATAGGATCATATGGTTTATTGATGAAATCACAGCCAAGATTTCTAAGTGCTGCTCTGCTCGTCCTGTGATGTCCGACAAGCCGCTCTCTGCTATCTGCCTGTCTGCTCATTTTCCCACCAAGCCTCTGAGGAACTGTCAGCTTTATTACCCACGAGAGAAAACCGGTGTTGTTCTGGCGAGGTGTTAATTGGTTTGAATCAAACAGTTATTACGTCTAATTGCACAATGACCCGAGAACAAGGAAATTTAAGCTTCATAGTTTTTGCTTCCTGCAGCATTTCATCAGGTCTCACGTGCAACCTGTCTCATTCCTGTTAGTGTAATCTGAAGGTCAAGTGTCCTTCACAGTGAAGTGTTAATGACAATGGAGTCCAACATATTGATTTCCCATCTTTTTCTTGACAGATAAGACTTTCATGTCAACTATTCCCACTGTAGCACTCCAGCATAATTGTGTGAGTCATGCACCCCAGCAGCAGCAGCCCATACAGTCAATACACATCTATTTATAGAAACCCTAATTAAAGCACTGCTTTCACAATTGGATTCAAGAATATTAGACAAATTGTTTATTCTAATTGGACTAAGGACATTTCGTTACAGTATAATTATCATGCTTGTGTTTAAAAAAAATGTCAGTCTAAATATTAGACTTTGATTTTTACCGGTGCCTCAAAAATTAGATAACCAGTGTTTCTGAGTGTTTCTGACCTCGAGAGTATTCCATCTTCAGCTACAGCGGCAGCAGAATGCTTCTGAAGTTCTAAAATGTTGGTAAATTTCATGCCTGTCATCAGGACCTCAAAGAAAAAAATCAAACACCAAGTAGTTTTTTTTCTCCATCAATCCAAATAGAGAGTTTACAGAAGAACAGCCAACACTACAGAATTGTCCATCAGCAGCAACGTTTATTGATTTTTATTTGCTGTGAAATACAGCTCCCACTTTGATATTTTCTATATTTATGCAACTTGACATGGTAGATATTGGATTGATCGCTTTCCCGCTCGCTCCAGGCTTACCGCATTTCGCTCTACCTGCTTGCACTTCAGCAGCATTGAGCAGTAGAAGTGGATTCGCATTATACACACATTTTAAGAGATCATCACAAAATTCCTTGTAGACACCCTAAACATCAAGCGATGTGGATATCTAAGAAACCATCTGTGGATTTCTCCATCGGGATTAAAGCACACAGGCTCCTCACTGGCAGTGCAGCATCTCTTTGCATTTTCCTCCCTGAGGAGCTCAGATCGGCAAAGAGAGCCCTTCAAACCGCTGCTGTAGATGTGCTTTTACACACAAACTTTCGTATATTTTTCTTTCTGCTTTTAGGCATGTAGGATTGTGGGTTTTACTGCCTGATACTTTATTCTCTGTCTGTGGCCAAGCTCTGTTTCTTTCTGATGTCAGGGACTAATGCCGACTTCAGCCTACACCATATCCACCTAACATAGGTTGGCTATTTGTGTCCGGAAAGAAACCAGAGTGTCAACTTACCAGTGTGTCTCATATATGTGTGATATGTGTTATAACGGATAAAAGCTAAAGCCAATTCATGGGCAGACCAATATTACCGGCTGACTGATATTATCGGCCGGTATCCGATCTTTAAGACTGACGTCATTAGCCGTTTCCAGGCCCAAACTCCGCTTCAGGTCCCAAAGTCAAATGAAAACTGCGGCCCCACTGAGACTTAAAAACTGTGTTCATCTTTAATAAAATGATCAGTATGGCTGCTTTAAAAACTAAACAGCAGTGACGTTTGTAGGGTTACTGAAGTTGGGCTAGCTGGTATATAATGTCGTGCTATGTGGTTGTTAGCTACACAGCTATGGTTAGCATAACATAAACACATTAGCATAGTGAAGCTGGAGGATGAACGCTAACTTTTTTCACTAAATTTCAGTCAGGAGAACAACTAAAATAATCCATCCAAAATACGAGGATAGTCATTAATATACTGCTGCATGGGCTGGGCTGTAGTTACCTCGTAAGGTTTTAAAAACTGAGATTTAAAATGAATAGTGTTGATAAAAACCGAGAGACCGAGAAATAACTACACCTAGCAAATGCTAGGGAAATCTGTTTGTTTCATGTGTCTTAAAGAAAAAAAAATCAATTAGTTTCAGGAGAGACTGGCTGGTGTGCGTTAGTGTAATGCAACCAAAGCATGTTGGACCCACTTGGCAAGGCAACCAGGGAGCAAACTAGTCTAAAAACAGCATTGAAGACAGTGTATAACATAAAGCATAAAGCAAGCATTATGAAAGAGTTGTCCCCAACACACACATGGTGTTGAGGTGGCAGCGATGTGTTACAGTCGGATTTTTAAATCACCAAATATCGGTTTGTTATTGGTTTTAAAACTCCTACATCAGTCAGATTCTGACAGATTTGGACAATTAAAACCAACCTCCCATAAATATGATGTGTAACACTGCTGGATCATTTTTCCATTGTTTTGTTAAAACCTACTGCTCTATTTCACAATCTCCGATAACTATAACAGCGTTTACTTATTTCAAGAGTCCTCTTCATGTCCTTCAGGTTTTGTATATTCCAGCTCTATCCCTTTGAGTGTTTTTCATGAGTCACTAATGAAAAATCACTTCCATAAAGGATAGAGCTATGCATCTTCAATCTAGTTCCTTCTGTGAGACTCCTCACTTCTCCATCCTCTGGGTGTATTTTAGGAATTGAGGCATCCTCCAGGATATGCTGAGATGGATTTCCAGTTCACAGGTGGGAGGACCGCGTGAACTGGGAGGCACATAACAGAAATCAGAAGCGCTAATTCGGTTGCCGTTGTCCGTTTGTATTCTTTTGTTGGGAAACGCTGATTCGATCCCACGTCTGTGTACACCTCTATGTCTCTTGGTCAGGAAAAGCCAACATAGGTCTATAATTGCCTAATCCTACAAAAGTACTGTGTAGTCTGATCCCAGCATTGTAGTCTTAATGTGTGTTGTGAATGACTAGTTAAAGTCCTTCAGCTCAGCTTGCAGAAGTAGTCGAGCCTAAATGACCATCATTTTATTATTCATTATAGGTATCTGATGACCCGTCTCTTCTGCTGAGCTCGCCCATCCTTGGAGCCTCCGTGCTGGCTCATGCTGCAGCGGGGGGATCCTACTCTGCAGAGCACCAAGTCCAGTTCCTTCAGAAACAACTGCAGCAGCAGGAACAACAAGCACTAGCAGCTTCAGCACAGGTAATTTTCCCCTACTGGAACCTCAAAGAAGGTATTTTCACCTTTTAAGTTTGAGTGAGTGTCTTCATGGGAAAATGTGTTCATGGAAATGTTTTTACCGTAGTGCGAATTTTGAGTATTTGGGCAGCTGTTTATGTGTGTTTGCCTGTCTGTGGGCAGATCTTGTCAGCGCGATGGCGTTAGGCGAGGTAGAGCCATTAAGACTTCACGGAAGTGCAGTTGAGATCGAAATGAAGCTTGCATTTAAAAAGGGGTGTGCTCCAACCCATGAGCTCCGAGTAAATGAAGCGGAAAATACCTGCAAGTATTTTTAAAGCAGGTGATCTCATGCCACTGTGATGCTATTGCATTTTTGTGATGAAACTCTTACTGACTGATGCATTTAATAAAAAAAATCTAAAAAAAGGGACGAAAACTTCAAATCACAAGCCTCGAGGATTTCACTGTGTGCCTGTTTACATACCAGCATCAGTTGTTTTAACACTTTAAAGCCGAAACCTTTAATTAATTGCCAAAAAATTGTAATTTGTTAAAGGTTCAGTGGTTATTGAATCTTCTGGCCATTTTTTAAAGAAAAAGATTAAATGTCAATTTGCATGTATGAGTTTAAATTTTCGGTTATGTAGAGGTATATGTGTAAAATATGATACGCTTTATGTTACAGGGTTAAAATATGCTCAATAATTAAATTTGCTTTACTTAATCTCACTCAAGTTATTTTACACAAAACTTCCTGAGCACATAAAAAAGGTTAATTATCAAAACCTCCCAGGAAACAGGACATGATCTCTATTTATGATTATTGAAACTCTCAGAGGGCTTTCAGACACTAAACCTTTACATAAACTTTGAACAGTTTCATGTAACATTGAATATGCCCAGGCTGTGCCATTTATAAATTGTGTGTGTGTGTATGTGTGTGTTTAGGTAAATGTTTTGCAGGAGCAGCTGTCGGTGGAGGTGTGTGCTCGGACTGAAGCCCAGGCCAGAGTGCAGAGGCTGCTGCAGCAGAACACAGACCTGCTGCAGCACATTTCCCTGTTGGTCAAACAGATCCAGGAGCTGGAGCTCAAAGCTGCTGGCCAGTTAACATCCAGTGAGTGGCTATTACACTTTCGTAATTGACTTTCCACTCAGATCCTTTTCTCCGTTACAGTGTACTGTAGATTTTTATTTGGCTGCCTTTAATCTTCCTCTATTTACCTCCGTTGTGACTGGTAAATAAAATCATCATTTTCTCCCCATTTTTCTTTCTTTTTAATTAGTTTCTTTCTTGCCCATTGCGTTCATGTTCTTGCACTTCCTTTTCTCTCTCCTACTTCTGGCACACAGTTAATTATACTATGACAGCCCTCTTAGAGGGTTCAGTACCGCTCCCCGTTCTCCCCTTCCAGCACAGACGTCATCCCACTCTTTGTAATCTCAGCTTTAACAAGTCCCCTCTCCTTACATGGTCTTCATCTCTGTTTATATACGATAATGAAATAGCTTTTGTGCTTTGCTTAATCCATTATAAATATGTCACATTTGCTCTCTTTTCATTTCTTTTATCCACAGTGGGTTCCCAGGACAGTCTTCTGGAGATCACATTTCGTGCAAAGCCCCCCGGCGTTCCTAATGAGCCCCCCACCCCATCCTCATCTACAGGCCTGTTAGCAGCTCAGTCCCAGCTTCAGATTAGCAATAGTGCCTGGGTCTCTGTCCTCCCCGAGTCCTGCTCTCCAGGCGCCGTGGGTACTGACACCATCCCCTCGGGGCTTAGCAGCAGCGGAGTTAGGCTTGAGTGCTTCCGCTTTACGTCCCGAGCGGCAGACAGCCAGGAACAGGGACAGGACACAGGGGAGACTCCCAGCGACGGGGCCCCCGATGAAAGCTCGCTGCTGGGAGAGCAGGTCCTGGGAGCTCTGGAGTTGCTTCGTTTCAGGGAATCTGGGATTGGATCAGAGTACGAGTCAAACACCGACGAGAGCGATGACCGGGACAGCTGGGGTCAGGGGGAGGGAGCGGGGGCCGACGGAGGAGGCCGACTTTTAAATGTGCTGAATGCAGAGAGTCTGCCAGACTGCTTGGGAGATGAAATGGCTGTTTAGTGGTGCTGTGAAAGCTGCACTAGGCAACTTTGAACTTATGTAAAAGCCCAATGGGAAATAAGTAAAATTCAGAATCTGAAATTATCTGTATAACGCGACAGAAAACTGCATAATGTGCAGGTATAAATGACTTGTCGCGCTCACTCAACACTGTCCTGGCGAAAGATTTACATTTTTTGCCCTTATGATTTACACAGCTTAAGAAAATGTCCGTCTATATCTGTGCTGTACCTCGTAAAATTAAATACTCAGATGCGCTAAGTGTTTTTAAAGTGATACATTTCAACCTTAAATTGTAGGTTAACTTGATTTTACGATTCATACATACCTCAAATTTATTATTATGCTAGCAAGCCCATATTGAGTGGCAAGTGCTAACACTGCAGCAATTAGTGATGGGGTCATTACACAAAACAGTAACGAATTACACGTTATCTGTTGCATTTTTTAGAAACTAATGCTTATTTACTCCCCAAAGAAGTGAATCCATTACACTATTCATGACATTATTTTCTGTTACTCTTTAATATCATACTGGGTACAAGAATCTTCGCTAGTAGCTCTGCAAATTGTTATTTCTTGCTATTATGTAGTTAATATGTCACATTTCTGTATAATGTGATGCATTACTTTAGAATCTGTTACACCCAACTAGGGCAGTAATATAATAACAATAGCAGAAACGTCTTCAAGTTCTTTGAGCATGCTGTTTACAAATCAACCATATTTTTGTTCATCCTTGGTAACTGCCATATAATAAATTTAGACATTATAATGTCGAAAGCCATGCTAGCTGCTCTATGAGGGTGAGCTAAATGCTATGCTAATATGCTGTGTTGAAAATTGCCATACTTCCATAATTACACTTGATCATTTGAGTACACGTTGAGTGCACTACAAGTACCTAGTTGATGGACTCATAAAAGTCAAAAAGTTGACTGTGGAAAATTGTACGGTTTTCAGTCAAAGTGGTTTAAAATTGAAAGAACTAAGCAAAACACTGCCTGAAAAGTAGAGGTAATTGACTAGTTTCTCATGCATAAACTGCACTAAACAATTGCTTGACACGGCATGTGAAACCAGGATAAAGTTCAAAATGACTTTATTTGTCTTTTTTTTCTTGTTTCTAGACTTTGAAAACCTTTAGACTTTTTAAATGCCGGATTTTTATCTTTCCATTTTTGTTTATTTTCCATGAATTTTTAACTAAAAGATGTCAAAATGGGTCTCTTATTTGAAATACTGTGGTTTAGTAAAATTGGAAATTGTAGAGGTAAATAGCCATTGGTAGCACGCTAGTAAAATTCTGATTCTTTTAGGTTTTAAAGAAATCGTTGATCAGTCCACACAGTGTTATCGCCACAGGCCAAATATAGAAAAGGTGCTCGCGTTATTGGAGGTGGGCAGGTTTAGCTGGCTTCCTTGGCCAGTTTGCACCTCGAGGCTTGTGTAGCTCTGCTGATTGAGTTGTTTTTGTTCATGGTCGAGAGGTACGCCGTTTAGAAATTTTAAGGAAAATATTGTATTTTTTGTTTGCAGTTTGTGCACCAGAAACTGTTCATTAAACAACATTTTTCTGACAGTGAAGCTGAAAAAGCCAGCTTTTTCAATCTTGATTGGTTTTTGAGTGCAGGCTGGATTGTCAGCCTGCGTCTTTAGCCGGCTTTTCCCACGCTACGTTATAAATTTTGTAGAAACGTTAGTGCTGATGCTAGCTATCAAGCTAAAAGTGTCATTCTCTGACCTAATCACTTATATTTGCCATTGTGTGATGTTTAAATGTGCTAAATTTTCATCTTCCATAAACTAAAATGTGATTAGAGTCTCAACGGATTGGTGTTTACAAAATGTGGCAGCTAGCATGACAGTTGCACTAAAATGCTCATTTCTAATGTGTGCACAACTTGACGTGTTCAAGCGGTCGAAATTCATTCGTAATGCCCGTATGTACATGGTGTATTTCATGTGAGCGTATTCAAATGTTCATGTTCATAAATTTAAAAAACAGCTATTAGCTATTTTTTGCTAATAAATAGATAAGGCAGATGAGGGCAGTTGTTCATAAATTTGTCCATTTCTCCAAGATAATATTAATTTTTAGATCACATTTGTATTAAATTGACACTACATACATTAAGTAACATTACGTACTGTAATCCTAAAAACTAAAACGTACCTTCTGCTTCTCGGCTTCAGTGCGGTGAGGTGCACTTCTATATGGACATTTAGCACAGTGCAGCTTCGTTCAAACCCTATCAATCAGTACAAATGCTGTGGTGTTTCAGGCTGTCTGAAAATCTTTGCTTTGTGCGTTTGATGATTGTTGTAATGTCTGGTTCCTTGCCTCTCAGAGCCACTCACATGGCTTTTTACACTGTGGTTTGGTGACATGTCCAGCATGAACACAGTCATTTTTGCTGTTTTTTTCGTTACTATCAAGAAAGAAAAAAGTCTGTTTATACGTGTTGACATAGTCGGCTTTTTTGGGTTTTGGGGGGGTTTTGAGTGTTGAAATAACAGCCTTGCTGCCCTCGCTGTGACACTCGTCTTAATCTCATATAAGAAATGGGTTTAATAAGCAGCATGTACCTCTCAAATTATGACCTTTTTTTCTGTACATTGTACACAGTAAAGTCTGATCAACTTAGCAATTGTGTATATATATTCAGCATGATTTTGTTCATAATGGTCTTCGTTCTAATTTATGTAGTTAAAGAGGATTTTCCTATTAGATGATTCTGTATGTCAGAGGGGCACATGTCACCGGGCAGGTGCTGCTACAGTCTTGTCTCTGCTGTTTAAAAACTGAAGCCACTCCATACCATAGGGATAATTCATTAATGCCGTACTGCGGCAGTGATAACCTGCTGTGTCACTGTTGCGACACCCTTTAAAGAAGTTGTTTTGAAAATGTCCCAAAGTACAAATTCAGAAAAATATGGCATTTAAAAGACTTCTGGACTCCTTCATATTCTTGCAGCCAGCTGCCGCACCGGCTCCACCACGCTGACTGTGAGCCAGCTCTTTAAATCACTGGATTGGGGACATGTTTTTGAGTTCTTTCCAAAATCAATTAATCTCATCTTGGCCCTACTCCCCGCCCCGTAGTCTCCTTTCCTCACCTTCCTTTCCTCTCTTCCCTGAAGCTTATCACCCTGCTCTGTCAATCTCTTAACATTTCTCTTCAAGGTTATGTCTGTTCACAAAGAGTGTGCTGAAAATGAAAGTGCACTTACATCGATGTTTCTCCTTGTGGAATTAAATGCCCTTTCTCAAATGCCATCGGCTGTCATGTGTGTCCTCTTCGTTTGGTGAGACTTACAAATTGCTGAAATGTATCCAGGGCCGGTTCAAACCTAAATATGTCCCTAACATAATGATAAGCCACATCAGTTTCTGGGCTGACCTTTTAGAAATGTTTTCCTCGTTAGTATTTCCAGCTGCTTGAGAAAATGAGATGTAGTCCTTCGTGAGGCCGATGGCCCCCCATTATCGTTAGAGACACACCAGCTGCAGTCGTTAAACAGGGTCAGCTCCCATTAAGCACACTGCAGACAGAAGCAGGTTGATGTAAGCAGATAAGCTCGAAAATATGAATAATGTTAGCCATTACCCTCCCACATCCTGCCACGTTACCCTGCAGCTCCGGTAGTGCAGCTGCTGCTGACACAGATAGTGGGTGGCCTCCAGGATTTGGTCTCCACTTTCATTTGGTTGATTATACTGTAAAGAAAAAATGGCCCGCAGTGTTATTCTGTTCACCCACCCCCTTCTGAATCCTTTCAGTCCCTTTCTCTGAACTCTGCAGGTGAAATAGATTGAAAACCAGTTTTACTTTGTATGCAGTGTTGTATTTATCCCTTAGTTTTGGTCTTTTGAGACAGACTGGAATGAAAATGTCAGCCCAGATTGAAGTATCTCAACAACACTGCCACCAAAGCTTTATCACATTCAGTAAAATATCCAAGAGTTTCAAAGACTGAATGGCATAATTTGTCATAGGAATTCATGTTTCCTAGATACTGACAACTACAGACTGGCAATCCATCCAGTCTCTCACCCCATAACAGCTGAGATAGCCTTCCCACCCCTATGACCCTGAATTTAATAAGCAACAGAAAATTTTGCAAGTTACACACACTTTTATTTTGTAGTTTGTGAGTTAAATGTTGCTGGATGGACCGCTGCAAATTTCCCTACATTTATCCTCCCCACAGGAAGAATACTGAGCAATAAAAATTCCTCCAGAGCATTCGTCCCCTGAAGTCACAGTCTGCTTGTTTTTGGACTTGTAGTCAAACATTTGGGCCAGCTTTGTTGTACTTTAGTCAGCCAACCAGAAGCAAGAGGTAGATCTGAGGGACAACCAAAAGATATTATGTGACTGTTTAGTATTAAATAAACCAGTGATGAAATTTTCTTACATATTTCTAAGAAATAGGACTTTTTTCTTGCACTTCTTTCAAAGTTCACCCTACTGGATGTTATTAGGAATGTAGATTTAAGGCTTTTTTTGGCTGGCTTCTCGTTTTAGCTCCAAAAGCATCTTTTGTGTACAGTGTTTGTTTCAGTGGCTGAAATTTATACATTACCTGTTAAATGTTCACAATTTGTTTTAGTAATCAAAACACCCCAGTGCATCCTTGCATTGCCATGTTTCACTGTTGTGAAGTGTGATGTAAAATAAGTGTATCAAAGGAAAACAGTTATGCTTTTAAAATTAGTTTTGAGCATGTTAGCATGAAGCTCAAGCCCCTGCGTTACCTTTGCCCATCACTAAGAATCAGAACCAGAAAAGATAAAGTAAAACATACTAATATTCCTCACCTGTTTCTCTAGTGCATCATTGCTTTAGTCATTATTCATTTCCATTAAATGCACCATCTGGGTGATATTTGTGCCCTCCTACAGATGTGAGTAGCTCCATGAGCCATCGCTGTGCGTCATGTATCCATGGATACCTGAGGCCAGTGTTTCCATCTTTTATTTCGTTTCTCACTCACTTCCTGAAGAATAGCTCAAGCCCTGTGTGACCCCATCATGGTCAAGCTCCACACTGAAAGGCTGTCAAACAGAACAATCCTTTTTCACTCATGAAAGGAACATGTGAGATATGCTTGATGGAGCTAGCAACAAGTTACCGAGATCATTTTAATGACCCGGGCACTAAAAGTGTGAAGGCCAAATTGTATCTGCTGTCTTTATTTTCATTACTCGGTCAAATGAATCACTTTTTGAGAGTCTAAAGATGCTTGAAAGCTCATGAAATGTTACTCACAATTTCACTGTGGAGAGGATTCAGCTTCACCTATGTAAGGATTAACCATCACATAGACTGAGCTATTTGAATGAAATATCGTACATGTGACCCATGACCCAAACATAACAGGAAGTCTCCAATTTTTACTTTACTATACCATTTTGGAGATTTGCTGATGTTATACCTTTTTAAACTCCTCCTAGGGATTTTATCAAATCGGCTTCACATTTCAATCTAAACTACAGACGCTGGTGAATGTTGAGGATTTGTCCGTAGGATCATTTTGATCATTTTCCATCAAATTTTAATTTGCTATCTTTCACACATACACTATGTAGGTTCAGACTGAGAGAGAGAGAGAGACTTTATTAATCCCACAGGGAAAGTGAGTTGTCATCGCAGCAAATCTACCAGAAACATCAAGCACTCGTATAAAATGAAGTGTAGAAACAGATATTGATAGATAAAAATTAAGATAAATATATAAAGACAAGTATGTATGTGTGAAAAAGGAAATATGAGACAACCTAAAATGTATATATGCATGTAAAGATTTGATTCTTTTTTTATTCGTCAGAAGGTTCACTTAACACTGTTTTCAAAAAACATTTTCTTGCAATATATTTCATGATTCAGGAAATTGTTATAACGCCACCTAGTGGCAACAGGAAATTTGTTTGGCGCCAACAGCCACGACATGTTAAAAGTGACTTAAAAGTCAACTTTTTTCCTCTGCTATGATGCCCAGTTTGAACTTCATGCTGGAGTCGCTGCTACCGAAGCACATTTGCACACATTAGGATTGTCTTTCATGTGTTACAGTTTAGGCTCATATTGCTTTAATGTTTGAAGGGCCACGGTGACGTGAATAAATAACTCCCCTCAAATGTGTTCATCCAAAAAGTAACAAACTTGTTTTGAAAATGTAAGAAGTAGAAAGTACAGATATTTGTTGGGTGTAAAAATAAATAGGTGCCAAAAAAATACTCAATTAAATAATACTAAATTACCCAAAGTATGAATAAATTTTAACCAGTGCTCAATAGAGGAACGATTCTGATTGTTCTGTTTTTCTATTCTAGGTTTAATTATATTCTGTGCATAATGTTCACACAGTGATTTATGGAGTTAATTTGTTTGTTTGAGTTTTTCAACATAAGTGGTGTTTTTTTGCTGATGACTGCTTCGCGCAGGCCAAATTAAGCTGCGAGAAATCCTAGTTAAAAATGGAATCGAACTATTTAGCTCAGCATTAAACATCTAAATGATGCTGAACACGAAGCTCCATCCAGAACTGGCTTTCTGGCTTTCCAAACGTTTTTAAATAGGAGCTCTCAATGCCAAGCGGTTGTAACTGAAAATAAAACGTGAAAAAATTTAACTTGCAATAACTGAGCATAACGAATGCAACAGCAACAAAAGTTTACCTGCATGTTTCTGGGATTTCATATGAAACATTTAGCAGAGAAGGCTGTTTGCCTCTTTGCTAATTTCTAAATCCTTAACTCTAAGTGCACGCACACACAAACACACACAAGCACACACACAGCATGGTCTATTTGAATATAATAGCAGTTTCAATGGTTCAGTCTTGGTGTTTTTTTCCTACTCAAACATGACATCTCCTTCAGTTCAGGTTTATCTTCACATAAAACTGAACTACAGCCTGTTTCTGTCAGCAGCTCTTGGTGGAAGCTGCTACTGCAGCTCTCAGCTGCCTCTATACACCATAATTGAAGCCATTTGTGGATCAGGTGGAATTCTGGGATTTTGGCTTCACCTCAAAATCCCAAAGCATATTATTTTCTCTCTTTCTTGTCTCAGGCCAGTAGGACTCTTACATCAGCCTTCCTTTCCTCTCTTTCCTTCTGCGTCCCTTCCTTTCCTCTCTCTCCTTTCCCCCTTTTTTTTTTTTTTTTTTTTTTCTTTTCCAAAAAAAATTTTTTTTTTTTTTTTTTTTTTTTTTTTGCATTTTGAAGTACACCTACGAGAGAAACAGGGGTTCCAAAAGCAAAGTATATGTCAAGTGTA
>VUQR01023597.1:0-25789 GCA_015108515.1 Hemichromis elongatus | reverse complement strand
GAATGCATCGGCGCACAACAGATGTGGAATATTTCCCAAGAAAAACTGTTTGAGGAGAGAAGAAGTTCAAAAGTAAGTCAAAAGTATGTTTCTTTCTTCTTCTTTTTTTTTTACATATGTGGCTATTAACTGAACTGTCCACGTAGACATCGAGGGAGGTTTGCATCAGCTCGCCTAAGTTTAGTGAGAGGCAACATGAGGGAAGATATTCAGTTTTTAATTAACATTAATTATGTTCAAGTAAAAATAGCACACTGGCTGATACTCAGTAAGTAATCAGTAACTGTAAAGTTACTCACTCATTATGAAAACTCCCCTACAGGAAGGAAGGCTCTCGGGGATTCACCTCCTTGGAGTTACACGGTGTATTAAATTCAGCGTTTTGTGTTTTTTTAATTTCCGATCACATTTATGTCTGAAATAAGCCCCGTTGCATTTTTGAATGTTTGCCACTGAAAGGCGTGTTCACGTGGTTCATGGAGGGTAAATAAAATACAGGCAGAACGTATACTGTGGTGGGACAGAGCAGGACTTTGGTCTGTGTGGGCATTTGTTGCTGTGGCTTTTAATAGGCTCCTATTATAGAGCAATTTGTAACAGCAGAGTTGCAAATTATGCCACCGTGCATCTCTGTGCACATACTGTTGTGGCAAATGAAACCTTTGAATTCATCCGAAACATCCAAAAAGTAATTACAAGTCCCAGACTTTGCTGAGGAGAATTTGGATATTTTAAAAAGTAACACAGCAGTTTACGCTGGTTTATCTGATTTGACAAGTTTCCTTTCAGGCGTCTGTGAGATGAAACTGAAGATCATGGAGGTTAAATTGATCGCCTTCGTTCTCCTGCAGGCTGTCACTGTGAGATCTCAAGTCAACCCAGGTAGACGTTTATCTTTACCCTGCTAGCATTAAGCTGACAAATACCTGCCATTTATCTTTATTAGGGTTAAGTTGGATACAGCGGCCATGACTGCATGAGCCAATCAGTGTGCTTTTTTTTTTTTTTTAAATTTCATTGTTTGATCAAAGCAGTGTAAGAGTCAGATGTATGGATGTGTCATATTCAAGCTTAAAATAACTTTTTCATATTCCTGAGAGGCGAGCATGTTGACAAGATGGAGAGGAGGGAAGCAGGTTGAGGTGGGTGGGCTCAGAAAGTAAGCATGTGTGTGTGCGTGTGTGTGTGTGTGTATGTGTTCAGCTTAGCTGTTGGTCAAAAAGTAAACATCTTCAAAACAAGCAGGCCTTTCACAGGCAAGGGAGAGAATTCGTGGAAAAAGAAAGTTAGAAAATTTGTAGGCGTAGTTGTAGGTAACACACACACACACACACACACACACACACACACACACATACAAACACCTACAAACACACTCCCTTACACATATGAACTCATTTCACTTTCCTCCCTAGAATATTTTCACAGTCAAAGGCTCGCTTGTTTGTCTTCTCTCTAAAAATCCAAGTGAGGGATTTCGCCGGAGCTGTGAATAAAACACAAATTTCCCCTCAAATATAAGTCGAGATGGGAGGAAATAAACAATGAAACTCTGCTGTGGCGATCGACTCTACAGTTATGGTGGTTTACTTGTACTCTTCTCTGGTCATCAACCCGTCTCCACACACACAACATAAAAACAAAAGTCAGGCTTTTCAAACTCAAGTGTTTCTCATGCTAGAAATTACTTAAAAAGGTGACAAATGAAGAGCGGGCAGCTCTAACACCACTCCCTTCTCATTTTGCTTAGACTGGCACCTATACAGTGACGCTTCTGTTTGGCTTTAGAGGCCTTTGCAGGGCTGCAGGAAGAGGGCTACGGGGGGGGAGGGATGGGCTGTGACCACCTTACAGTCAACTACTCAAAGTCCAGAAAATGCATAAAAATTGATTTTATTTCAAAGTAACCTTTTATTACCTTCATATGTGAAAAAACCTGAACCATATCGTGCACATGAAAGACGGCGTCAGACGTTTATGTGTATGTTGTGCTTCATGCGCCCATAGAAATGTGCCGCTATCCTCTTGGTATGACCGGTGGGCAGATTCAGGATGAGGACATCTCTGCTTCCAGCCAGTGGTCGGAGTCCACCGCTGCAAGATTTGGAAGGCATGTTTGTTCTCTTATACTCCACCTTCCTTCCTCTCATCGGATATAAAGATTAATGCCTGTCAGTGCTAATCCCTGGTTCTTTTTATTTGAAGAATTTTCCTAAACTTAACCGCTGCTTTCTTTTAATAAAAAAAACACCTTAGACTGTGTGTCTCAACCAACATAGCTAGATTTTTTTTAATTAGTTTATTTTTTAGTCAAAACATTTAAACTACTTCAGTAGATTAATTTGTATTTATTGAACTGCTGATATATTTCATGATAGAGGATCATCTTTTAGTGTCACAGCAATCAGCCATAATGTTTAAACCTATTATTGTTATTACTACGACTGTTTAGGTCTCCCTAAACAGCACTCACCTGTCATGACGTTGTCTGACCTCTGGAGGTGTGCTGTAGGATCAGGCTCCAGTCTATTCTCAGCAGATTCTTTAAGTCATTTAAATCGAGTCTCCATTGAGACTTGATTCTTTGTCACATCTGTTTGAATTGAGATCAAGGGGAATTTGAAGTCAACACTCTTTGTCATTTTCTTCAAATCCCTGCTGAGTATTTTTTTTTCCAGTTTTGTTTGAAAATGAGCGAATGCCACTGCAGTGAATGTGCGTCTCACGTGTTCAAGCAAAATCCAGATCAACGCAGGGGCCCAAGGTTTCGTGGCAAAACTTTGCTGCCTTCACTGGCTGGCTCCGTTCCCATAGTGTACCTTGCTTCCATCTCTTCCCTCAGTAAACATCACACACGCATGCACGTGGCTATCCGCGTGATGTAAAAGAAAACATCATTCATTAGATGAGGCCTCTTTGCAGGCGGCTTCATGGCCTGGATCTGGCACTCACTGTCTGTTGTCTACATAGGTACTCTGGCTGATCTGTGGCTTATGGTTTGCGACATTCTTCAATCGTTGCCAGCACTGCAGTAGCTCTATTGCTATTACTGACACCAGCCTTTGATCCCACAGTACAACCCTGGGCATCCATGGCTCTGTTGCAGGTTCACCAGTTGCCAAACCAAAGCATTCGGAAACACTGCGTATGAGTATCTGTTCTGGCAAAGCTACGATCCAAAATCACCCAGATCCCTTTTTCCTGCTTCCAAAATATTAGTTTCGACTGAGTATTTGCTGCCTAATACATCACAGTTCCTACAAAATAATTATGGCTGATTAGTCTATGTATCGTGTACTAGTCACAAACTAACATCATAGTGTTCAGTGGTAACGTGGAATCATAGGACGTCTGCGCAAACATGATTTCATTCAGACAGGAAAAAACCAACTACATAGTACATAAGTTCATTATTCCTCACTGCTTTTTCCTCTGTTCATATCTTGTAACATTTTTCCTCACTTCACTATCCAGTGTTTGTGTTTGTGTACCTGAACTCTGTGACCTTGCTTTCCTGTATCGACTCCTCCATTTATTTTCCTGCTCACCGTCAGACTTGACTTTGACAACGGAGACGGTGACGGGGCCTGGTGTCCTGACATCATGTCAGAGCCGGACGGCCTCAAAGAGTATCTCCAGGTAGACCTGCGTTCGCTGCACTTCATCACACTCGTGGGCACCCAAGGTCGGCACGCCGACGGCATGGGTAATGAGTTTGCCCAGCGATACAGGATCAAGTACAGCCGCGACGGCAGCAGCTGGGTGGGCTGGCATGACAGAAAGGAAAGGCAGGTGAGCATGTAAAGACGTGTTCAGCTAAGGTATACACATAAAACTAATCAGCTATTTATCATCTTAAATTGTGTAATTTTGGCCATGATAGTAAAAAATTGAGATGCTTTGTGTATTTGAATATCATATAAATCTCTAAATTTCAAATTTTAACAAATCAAATATTATACATGAGCATTTTTTTTTTTCAAATGATCATTTTTAATTGAATGCTAGCAACATGTTACAAAAGCACTTTAAAGAATGCTTGTTTACCATTGAAAGAGGGGGAGCTGAGGAGATCTACTGATTACTGTAGCTCTAAAAGCAGGTTCGAGAAACAACGACAACATGAGTATTTATGGGAAATGAGATATCTTTCCTCACTTCTGCCAGATCATCGAGGGCAACAGTAATGCATATGACGTGGTCCTGAAGGATCTGGAGCCTCCCATCATCGCCCGTTTTGTCCGCTTTATGCCTGTGACCGACCACTCCATGATCGTGTGTATGAGAGTGGAGCTCTACGGCTGTGAATGGCTCGGTTAGTCGTGACACTCAGAGTGGAACATCTTCTGTTTGCACCAGTAACATCAACCAAATTATTTTTTTTACATTACACTTTACATAGTAATAAGATGTGAGCAAACACTAAATCAACTGTGCATTCTCTTTGACTTGCTTGCTTTAGATGGCCTAATGTCCTACAGCATTCCAGATGGACACCAAATGATCTACAGAGGTCTGGATGTCTTCTTTAATGACTCGGTGTATGATGGAGCATCAGCTGAAAGGTCTGAGTATAACAAACTTTCTTTGAACTAAAACAACATTCGTGCATTTTAAAATATGCACATAATAAAACCTTAAAAACTCCTTCTATCTTCAGCTCAACTATAAATCCTTCCTCAAGGCTGACGAAGGGGCTCGGCCAGCTGACCGATGGCACCTGGGGCCTGGACGACTTTCTCCACAGCCACAGCTACAACTTTTGGCCTGGCTATGACTACGTAGGGTGGAACAACAGGAGCTTCCCCAGAGGTTACGTGGAGATGATCTTTGAGTTCGACCATGTGCGAAACTTCTCTTCCATGAAGGTAATAAGTCAGCGCAGGGGGTATTTTAAGCATGCGGCATTAAATTGTTGAGCTAACACTTTGCTGAATGGAGCTATTCTGCACTATGCTGGGCAAGCACCCACCTTCTACAGACACTGTAAAATTTATTGGGACATTAAAAAAAGAATAGATGTAGGGCATCCTTGCTGGAGGAAGAAAAAAATTACATTTTCTGTATAATTAGCCTGATCTTCGTGGATAAGTGCCGTGGCAAGAGATCAGAGATGTAAGATGAATGATATTTCTGCTACAGCACAGCAGGACAGATTAGTCATGGCTACACCTTCTCCTGCACTATCATCTCTGTCGGGCTCTAACTATTTTGAGTTCTTTTGAGTAAGAGAAAAAGAGAGAGAGAAATGCCAGGTCAGTAAGGGCTGCAGAATGATAACAGACTATTTAAGTAATCACGGTTTTCTTATACTTCCACATCTCACCTTCACAGGTTCACTGCAACAACATGTTTAGCCGAGGGGTGAGGATGTTCAGACAGGTTACTTGTTACTTTCGGTCAGGATCAGAGTGGGAGGCAGACCCGGTGACCTTCAGGCCCGCTGTTGATCGTGTGAGCCAAAGCGCTCGTTTTATCACCGTGCCCCTCGGGGACCGCACAGCCAGCACCATTAAATGCCGCTTCCACTTCAGTGACCTTTGGATGCTGTTCAGTGAGGTGGCCTTCCAGTCAGGTAATAAAAAAAGAAAAAGAAAAGAAAATATCAGGTTGCATTAGAGACTTTAATTCAATAATAATTCAAAGGGAGCATGTGCCGTGTCTTACCACCTTTATTTCTTTCAATTACAGGCTCAGCAGTGTACAATACATCAATGGCTCCTCGCAAGCATGGACACCCGACAAAAATATTACCAGGTGAGCCCCCAAACCTCTTCTGATATTTTCTTCTTTAAGTTATTGTTTTCATTTTTAGTTATAGGAGAAAATATCTGAAGTTGAGCTGGTGAACAAGACATAAACGTGTTGTTACTGTTTGATTTTGATTTAATGTAAAAATCAGTTTTTATATTTCCTTGATCGTGTCATGCGCCTTATTTCAGATGTGTTTGGGCTTCGAATGGCTTAAAAGGTTGTTTGACCTAAATTTCTCCTGATTAAACACTGCCCCCTGCTGCTAATAGCAAGAATTACCGATTGTTGTTAGAACGTAATTATTTTAGAATTTGAACTGTGATGGATTACATTAAATCCATGTCAACACCCAACTCTAATGTGGTTTGTTAGGGGATGATCCTACACATAAAGTGGATGACAGCAATACAAGGATTCTAATTGGCTGCTTGGTGGCCATTATAGCCATCCTATTGACCATCATTGTCATTATCCTGTGGCGACAAGTCTGGCAAAAGATGCTGGAGAAGGTGAGAAAAAATTTATTTTTAAATGACTTAAGTTTATTCAATTTTAGTTATGTAATGTTAGTAGTGATTCAACATCCACTTACTCAACTGATCATAACTGTTTTTAGTGTCAGTTGTTGGCAAATAAGGTGTGTGCCTTGAACCCTGGATAGACAAAAACGAGCATTCATAATTAGTTTGCAAACTGAAAATTGTTCTCAAATTTTTAAATATATATAACAAAAGTAAACCAGAAGTAGAGCCAAGAAGGGGATACAGTGTCTTGATGAATGTTCAGTCATCCAGGTAGGGAAATCCCAACAAGTTGATTCTGCTTATCTGGACGCAGCGCCTTCAGTGGAAGAAATGTTTCTTCACTCATCCAAGTTGACTTCTTCTAAAGAAGTCAACTTGGATTTACATTTTCAATAAATATTTTATTAAATGAAGGAAATTCCGAACGATATGTTTTATTATAGGCTGCACTTTCATCCTGTCTCAAAGGTGCAATGGTGCAAGAGCTGAGCTGTTGCAGAATTTTTCTATTTGTTGTGTTTTCTTAGGTTACAGTGTATTTGACCTCTCAGGGCCAACATACCTATCTCAAATTAATCTAAGCATTTAAATGAACTTTATATCAAAGGAACAGAAAAGACCAAATTCCATGTGCTCAGATCATAAAACCATAGCAAAACCACAGACTGTATACAAAAGATGGCTGTAGTAAAAACAATGTCAGTTGTTTGTTCTTTTTATGTTGCAACTAATTGTTACAACCGCATATACCAACTTACCAACATATACTGCTTCTCTCTTGCATCATCAGGCATCTCGTCGCATCCTGGATGATGAGCTAACGGCTCGTCTGGCCATCCAGACGCGGGCCTTCTCTTTCCACCACTCGTCTCTGTCCAGTGAGAGTGGCTCGACCTCCAACTCCACCTATGAAAGAATCTTCCCCCTCTGTGCCGACTACCAGGAGCCCTCGAGTCTCATCCGGAAACTGCCTGAGTTTTCTCAGTCCACTGAACGCCTCGGTAAGCTGTCTAAAGGAAATAAGTGAACATCTTTGGAGGTCAACTACAGCGACACGTCCCATGCTCCGTCTTTTTTCTTCCAAATAAGAATTGAGTACCTCCTGCAGAGCCTTTGCAGCCGGCGGCCAAGATGGTGCCCCCCACTATGCTGAGGCAGATATCATCAGTCTGCAGGAGTCTTCGGACAGCAGCACCTACTCCATCACAGCTGTCAACATGAATTTCTTTGCTGGCACAGATTCATCCATGAGGGAGTTCCCCAGAGAGAAGCTCACCTTCAAGGAGAAACTGGGAGAGGGCCAGTTTGGAGAAGTATGCCCAGTTTTGTAGCTCTAATGTTTGCTGTCAAAGCTTTTAGGGCTTTAAACTAATTTTCTTTTCGCTGCCATTATGCTGTTGTAACTTTATAGCCATCATTTATAAAATTCAAAGACAGAGCTTGCTGCCTGGTAAAAGCAGCAGACTATGAAATCACTACATGCTGACAGATAGGAAACACTTAGTGGTATTAAACAGAGCTAAGCAGATGGTTTCGAAGGATGCCAAGTGGATGATGGACTGACAAAGTGCTCCTCTAAACAGGTGCACTTGTGCGAGGCAGAGGGCATGCAGGACTTTTTGGGTGAGGATTTGTCCATAGAGGGAAACAGTGAGTCCCCTCTGCTTGTTGCTGTTAAAACACTGCGGGAAGATGCCAACAAGAACGCAAGGTAAAGGAAACTTTTACAGATGTACTGGTATGACTTTTCATTCAGTTGTCAAACCAGTTGTAGATTACGTGTCCGTGTCGTTCTGCAGGAATGACTTCCTAAAGGAGATCCGAATCATGTCTCGTCTGCGGGACCCCAACATCGTCCGTCTGCTGGCAGTGTGCGTGGACACAGATCCTCTGTGCATGATCACTGAGTACATGGAAAATGGTGACCTGAACCAGTTCCTCTGTAATCTCCGACTAAAGGCAGCTGATGAAGATGAGATCAAACAAGAGGAGACAGAGGAGATGAGCATGGTCAGGTATGCCCGCACCTTCACATGTAATTGAAATAATCATCAGGGAAATGACAAAAAGAGCCACTTAGCTCACACTATGTATTTTGTCTCTCTTAGTTACACCACACTGATCGGCATGGCAGTGCAGATTGCATCTGGTATGAAGTATTTGTCCTCTCTTAACTTTGTCCACCGTGATCTGGCAACCCGCAACTGCCTGGTGGGTAAGAAATACACCATAAAGATCGCTGATTTCGGTATGAGTCGGAACCTTTATAGAGGGGACTACTACCGGATCCAGGGACGAGCTGTTCTGCCCATTCGCTGGATGTCATGGGAGAGCATCCTATTAGTGAGTGATCAAAGGATCTGGGACATTATCGCCTCCATTTATCTGTTGTTTATGGACTAAGGAAAATCTGAAATCCGACTACAGTTTTATTGGGTTTTTTGGTTCTATGATTATTTCTAAGTGGTGACAGCAGATCCATTTTTAATATTTTAGGAATTTTAAATATATTGTGTTTTAATTTAGATTTTTTAACCTTTAAATTTATATCAATCTGTCTATGATCTTTTTTTTTCTAAGGGTAAGTTCACCATGGCCAGTGACGTGTGGGCCTTCGGGGTGACTCTGTGGGAAATTCTCACTCTGTGTAAGGAGCAGCCGTACTCCCAGCTCTCTGACGAGCAGGTCATTGAAAACACGGGAGAGTTCTTCAGGGAACAGGGAAAACAGGTGAACGTCACACCACTGTACCTGACAATCCTCCTGAGTGCGTATTGTGTAGGATTTTAGGATGTAGTAGTTCTCATATATATATATGTAATTGTGTCTTATAACACTTATAATACTTATAATAGTCATAACACTACATTGAGAATTCTGTGCTTCTTCCTACCAGGAGTACCTGCCGAAGCCTCCCTGTTGTCCTGACAGAATTTACAAGGATCTCATGCTAAGCTGCTGGAGGAGAAACGCCAAGCAGCGTCCGAGCTTTCAGGAGATACACTCTCAGCTGTTAGAGAGCCTGGCATAGCAGAGGAGATGTATTGTTCCACTGTGCTGCGCAGTCTCTCAGTTGCTTACTTTGGTTTAGATTCATTAATTTGGAGTCAAACCCATAAAATATTCACCTTTTTGTCAATGCTGGCTTGTCAAAAAATGATGCTCTAAATGGAGAGTACAGGCTGCACTTAAATATAGCCTCCTACTGTAGATATAATGCAGATAGTTCTATTCACACAGTGCATTCAGACTTCTGTGTATTTATTATTTTCCTATGATTTCTTATGCTGTCTATTTATGCATACTCTCCCTCCCTTCCCCCCCCCAATATATATGTAATCCTATTGCACATTTATGATGTGAGCACTGTTTTGCGATTTTGTCTTTTATATTTGAATTTTGTCATGAGGGAAAACGTATTCCTGATGAGATTGTGCTTTCGTTTGCAGAAGCTGATGTAGATGTTTTATAAACATGTTTATGTCCTTTTTCAGAAATAAATTTATTGTACATAGTGGGAAAGTAGCAAAGAAAAACGTTTTAACGCCTGTTGGATCAATGATACCTGTAAATAAAGAAACATGGCTATTATTATCTTTCATTTGTCTGGTTGGTTTTTAATTTACCATAAGTTTCATACTTTTTTAGCCAGCTGGGGTTGCTACCACAGCGGTACTTTCAACCGTTCCGCTCTTTAATCGTTTTGGACCACCTCGCTCTCTGTAGTGAAATCTGATTGGCCAGCTGTTTGTTGACATCCAATCACACCACGCAGCTGCTTAAGCAATAGGCTGAGTGTTTTCAGCAGCATCGGACGAGGGGCTGAGCGTGAATACAGCTGGTTTGAAACTTTGCCCCCGGTGTCTTCCTCTACAGCCGCTGCTCATTCCGCTCAGACATGGAGAAAGTCGTCATTGTAACGGGCGCCAACAGGTAGGTCCGCTAAAACTGTTTTGTAATGGTTCAATGGGGTGCTGTTAGCTAGAAGATGCTGTTGTCGACTTCTACTCGTCATTTCAAACAGTGAGTTTCAAAAACCACGTTGGACATGTTCAAGTGTAACCTGTCTTCGGGACCGTAATAGAGGGTATTGCTATAGTTAGTTTTACTACAAAGTACCACCTATGAAGTGTATCAGTGTGTGTTAGTGAAAGACATACTGTAGGTTCATACAGTGAGAGATTAAAGGCCTCTAAATCTTTCGTAAGCTGTGTTTGGCACATTCTCACGTGGTAATAATGTTTTACTAGCATATATATTCAAATCTAATGTATCTGTGTCACAAGTTAAAACAAAAACAATGTCGTAGTTATAAATACTCATTGATTCATGTGTAATTACGCCTTCCAGCAAATTGATGCGTTCTCATAAACTTGGACTGTCATATTGAATACAGTGGCTGACTACCTATGAAGAGATTTGCATGCCGTGGAGGGAAATTTCAATTTGTGTCTGTACTTTCAGACTCAAGATATGAAGGATGATACATATGTTTTATCATCTGCAAAGGGGTCTTCCTCACCAAGAATGCAGAGACATAAAGGAAACAAAGAAGGCGGCCAGCATCTGACAAAAACATCATCCTCACTTAAAGTCTCATCTCCTGAACTGAAGTCAGGACTCTAAAACACAGAAACATGTGTAAACATGCTCATTTATTCCCGATATTGTCACAATTTCTTACTGTCAGCAGATCAAACATGCAACTGTCTTGACTCCCGAGCAGCTAATGTGAGCCTCAAGTGTCCTAAAAATCACTCTTTTCATCTGATCCCCAGTTTGATTTCATTCTCACATGATATGATAGATTATTCACCAACTGTCCGAGTCCAACACTAACAGCGGCTAACAGCAGCAAACCTGCAAAACAATCAGTTCCTACTTACAGACGTTTAGCATATTCTCAACCACTCATCTTAGTATCACCATCAACAGACAGACGTAAGCTTCACTGACTTATCGATTCGTGTCAAACTCCTTTCAAGTTTTACAGCCTCCTCCTGAGTAAACCAGCATATTGATGGCTGAGGTGAACAGCAGACTGACAGCCTACACTCAATACAAATGAATGTGGCCAGTGTTGTTTGTCCCACAGCTGCCACTAGGGGTATGTCCTGGAAGTGGTAGGAAAACAGAACTCAGTTGACTGCAGTCTACTGGCATCTAGCAGTGAGATTTTACACATTGTAACTTTAAAGTACAAGTATAAGTAACATTATATTAAAAGGCGAACATTTTGAAAATTAAAAAAAAAAGATACATTTGCAAGGTAGAAATGAGCTTATTTACATCATTTTGCCTGTGAACTGCAGCTATCAAAGGTTGTATACAGGCCTTTTTCTTTGTAGTAACCACATCTCTCAACTTTGTTCACCATAACACTATTCCAAAACCCGGTCATCACCTTCAGATTTTTCCTGCAGTCTTGTAAAGCTTTTCCCCGTACACTAAGCACTTGCTGGCTTCCTTTGTTTCACTCTGCAGCTCACCTCACCTGTAACCATCTCAGTTGGGTTCAGGTTAAATGATGGTGGAGGACAGCTTATTTGATGCATCGCCTCTTTTAAGTAGCCCCCAAAAAGTCTGGAGGTGTGTTTTTGGTCTTTTGCTCTGTTGGGAAAACAGAATCCCAACTGCAACAGGATGGTGTGTTGCGATGGGAACTCATCTGACCAAAGCTCGTAGTCTAATGTTTGTAAGTTTCTGCTGTCTGTCTGTTTCTGTTTGTCTGCCATCTGTCTGCAGCGGCATCGGTTTGGCTTTGTGCGAACGGCTGCTCACGGAGGACACACAGCTTCGACTGTGTCTGGCCTGCAGGAACATGCAGCGGGCAGAGGCCGCCCGCAGCGCCCTCCTCACCTCTCACACCGGCGCCCATGTGGACTTACTACAGCTCGACGTGGGCTCTGTGGAGTCGGTGCTCGACGCCGCTAAGGTGGTCAAGTCCAGGTGAGAGATATTTGATGCTGCATGCTGACGCCATCACACTGCTGATTGTTCTCTTTTTGACATGAACTACAAATAAGGAAGCTTAACAGCTTAACCTTTAATACACACCTGTTTGTTTCCAGGTACAACAGAATTGACTTTCTCTATCTAAATGCTGGAATTATGCCCAATCCGCAAGTGGACATCAGAGCTTTTTTTAAGGGTTTATTTTCCAGGTACATTTTTAAAGCCAGTTCATGATTTTTGTTTTGTTTTGTTTGATGTTGGCTTCAAGCTGCATGGCTGTGTCTTTGCTGCTCTGTAAGAGTTTACCTTTCCCACTCCAGAAATGTCGTCAACATGTTTGCAACAGCAGAGGGTCTCTTGACTCAACAAGACCGCCTCAACTCAGATGGCCTACAGGAAGTTTTTGCCACTAACCTGTTTGGTCATTTTGTCCTGGTACACCACAAACACACACACACACACACACATATACAGAGCTTTCTTTTAACCTACAGTAGCATGAATAAACTTTGTTGCTGTTTATGTTGCTTCTGGTTGTATTGCTAAGTGCAGTAATGTAAACATGTTATTTAACCCAGTTTTGTCTGTCTCAACCATTAAAGCTTTGAACATCTGTCCTACCCAAATTCCTAAATAAATGAAAATGCAAAAAAGCTAAACATAGACTGGTGTTAACATTTCCCTTGTCCAGGCTTGTTAGCGACCCCCTTTTACCTTCAGATCTGCCTTAATTCTTCGTGTCATAGATTTTAAAAAAGGTGTTGGAAACATTCCACAATCATGATGTGAATCTCCCGTTCCACTGCACTTCAAAGGCGCTCTATTGGACTGAGATGTGATGACTGTGGAGGTTTTGTGAGCACAGTAATGTCCTTGTCATGTTCATGTTAGTTCATGTTATCCTGCTGGAAGCATCTGTCAGAAAATTGATCTATTTTCTGATGGATCATGTCTATTCTTTTATGACCACGTCATAGAAGAATAGACATGGTCAGCAACAATATTTAGCTAGTCTGTTGTGTTTAGATGATGCTCAGTTGGTCCTAAAGTGCCCAGAGTGCGCTAAGAAAATATCCCTCACGACATTACACCACCATTAGCAGCCTGAACCATTGATAGGAAGTAGGATGGATCCATGCTTTCATGTTGTTTGCACATTTTGAATCTGAATGTCGCAGCAGAAATCGGAACTCATCAGTTTTTCCCAGACTTCTGTTTTGTCATGCACCGCTCCTACAACACTCCTTACTGTGTAGTTTCACCGTGGACTTGATGTAATTTTCTCTTGGTTTTCCAGATCCGAGAGCTGGAGCCTCTGCTGTGTCAGACAGGTCATACCTCCAGGGTAGTGTGGACCTCTTCGAGTAATGCCCGCCGCTCTGCCTTCAGCATTGATGACATTCAACACAGAAAAGGGACGGAGCCCTACAGCTCCTCCAAATACGCTTCAGACATGCTCAGCCTGGCTCTAAACAGGCGCATGAACAGCCAGGTTTGTCTGTCAAATACTCTCATATCAGCATAGTAACTATCACTGCAAAACTCTTACAAGGTCACTGTGATTTATAAATTCTTTCTGTCTTGTGACAGGGTCTGTTCTCCTCTGTAGTCTGCCCCGGACTGGTGATGACTAATTTGACCTATGGTATCCTTCCCTCCTCCTTCTGGACTCTAATCATGCCCATCATGTGGTTGGTAAGCGGTAACGTATTTTATTTTTATCTTTTAACGTGACCGCAGTTACGTATGAAGAGTCTCATGTTCATGTATTTTCTCATTTTGCAAAACAGATTAGGATCTTCACCAACACTTTTACCCTTACACCGTACAATGGAGCAGAGGCGCTGGTATTTCCATTTAAAAATGATTGCAATCATTTGAATACTTGCACTGTACGGCTCTGTGAACCCAGATTAATGACCTGGTCTTTGTGCTCACAGCACTGGCTGTTTCTGCAAAAGCCCGAGTCTCTGGATCCCAGAGCAAAGTATCACAGTTTAACATCAGGGCTTGGGACAAACTACACCGAGCCTCGACAGGTGGGTGACTAGAGCCCTGTATTCCACACAGGAAGTGCTCAGGCTTCTGTTACAGAGCGGTTTACAGAGTGGCAGATGGTATTTGTGTGATATGTTGCTTTTACACATATTTTAATTCAGGTTTTCTCAACTTTGTGTTCACGTTTCAGATGGACATTGACGGTGAAACGGCTGACGTCCTCTTTTCAAAACTTGTTGAACTCAAGAAAGGGGTCAGAAGGAAACTGTGTGAGAGAAATGCTGACAATGAAGCTCATCGACGGTACCTCGGCGAGATAGAGTAGAAGCGACTCTTTTGTACCAGAAGGTTTTGCTCTCTTGAAATGGATCCTGTGAAATCTGAACCAGTGTCACTGCTCTTATTCATCCAATCCTTCCCAGGTGGACCACTGAACAGAGAGTGAAATGATCACACTTGTTCTACCTCAGCCAAGGTCAAAGCTTTGGTTTATATAAGAGATTATGTTAACTCTACTTCTAAGGGGACCTCATGGGGACACTTTTCCGAAATCAAAATGTTAAAGAAAGATCTGTGCCAACATCTAATGGGTTCTTTCTTTGGTCAAGCTGCACCTCGCGACCAGGTTAGACAAAACTTGGCTTGTATTTTTTTTGTGTAATTAAACAAATGAACAGCATGTTCATTCATGAAGGAAATGCAACTGTCCATTTCTTTTTTTAAAGTCCACTGATTCTCAGTCAGTCCTCTGATAACACTGCTCTAAAGACTTTCCAATCATACCATGCACTTGAACCACATCACACTGAGAAGTCTAATTTAAATAACTGTGTGGGCAGTAAGGGCTTTTTTCGATAAGCTACTTTGAGCTCTCTACAAACCTCCTCACATTACTTAGCGGGGTTGTTTCATATTTCAGCATGTTAATAATAGAAACACGCGTTGCATTTCTTGAAACTTTGTTAAAATAACTGTGTTTCAAGAGCTGAGCCTGTCACCTTTTTTTTTCAAAATTCAGAATCACAAGAATCTCTTTTTTTTTTTTTCTTTTTAAACAAATAGTGGAAGTTCATTGAGGGTCAACAAGTTCACGTGAGATCAGTAACAAGAAAGCGCTTTCCTGTTGTAACGTGGACCCTGCTGTGTTTTCACCTGATAGCTGCATCGTGTTTCCTGCCCCACAAAGTTAATTAGCTCTTTGTTAATGCCCTGGCTTCTTGAGGCCACCAGCTCTGTGTGATCTGGAGATTGTTTCCATACGAATAATAAATTATGGAAGGATTGTTGAGTAAAGAAATGGAAAAACTTATAAAGTTTGCAACTTTACAGGCTAAATAAGTGTGCAAATAAATAAATCAGCTGCTTTGGACCAATATCAGCATCTTTTTTGCTTATTTATTTCATTACCATATATCCAAAGCATCACACCCCACTGTTAGATTCTGTTACCTTTCAGCCACCTCTGATATCTACTCTTGCATTTTTCTTTGTTAGGCTGCTAGTAGGACAGGATGTGTAGTTCCTTATAAGAAAGCGACTCTCTTGAAAAAGGTTTGTATTTGTAAATTTGTAAAAATCTTATGACAGTGAAATCAACAACTTCAAAGTACCTTTTTTTGACAATTGTGCATAAAGTTAAAAAGTTACATATACATATTTTATATTACACATTCATAAAGCGGTCTGATGTATGAAATGGGTTCTACTATGTGTTACTATGTAATGAAGTCATTCCAAAAATTTACTTTCAAGCTCATTTAGCTTCTTATTTATATTTATATATTTATATTTACATTTATATGTATGTTTGCTAATGTTTCGATAAATTGCTGTACCTATTTTCCCCAACTGGTTAAAGCTGTTGGCTGCCCCTCCCTAAGCATGGTTCTTCCTGTTAAAAGGAAGTTTTTCCTTTCCACTGTTGCCAAGTGCTTGTTCATAGGCGGTGGTCTGATTACTGGGGTTTTCTCTGAATTGCTGTAGGGTCTTCTTACAATATAAAACACCTTTAGACGGCCATTCCTGTGATCTGGTGCTATATTCAAATAAAATTTTATTTGCTAATTATAACACGCCTTAAAAAAAAGTTATTACTGTGTCACACAGGTGGTGCACTTCTGTGCACTGTCATATTTGTCAGATGTGATGTAGGGTAGCTAATTGGTTCAAATATTGTTATATTTTATACTATACTTTATACTTTTAATCCCTCATCGTATTTCCCTCTGAAGTTTTGCCTTAAGTAAAGCTGCACTGACTATGCGATGCATGTCTCCTTTTGGTTTCAAGCTCTTCCCGCGATTTACAGGCAAGTAGTGGAAGTTGTGTGGTAAGCAAAGTTGAAGTCTATTTTTACATCATCATGTCTTAAACTCCACACAAATTTACACTCTACAACAAACCTCCGTTTGTCTATATTTATGTTCAACCAGTATGACAGTTTTCTCAGTGAACCTAAAGAACTGATTCTGCTGAATATATTACTCAGCATGCCAGTGTTTGCCCTAACCACACCCCCTGTTATTATTATTATTTATAAACTGACAAATCCCACTTAATCTGTTGATGTGGCTGCCAGTAACATCAGGACAAGGTGCAGCTGCACATACAGATGTATCCATGAAGTCTAAGTAGGCAGAGTTTAGACCCTGTGTTTAGTCTGCACGAAGTCTGTATTCATAAAGTTACTGTCATCAGAACCTGTAACTTCTATTCTCAGCAGCAGCGTGCTCCATCTCTTTGAACGCTCACCAACACTCTGAGAGCTCCCCTTGCATGTGACACCCTCTCAGAAACGCATGTCCGGATTACTCGGGTAGGACATGAGAGCGTAGCGTTACGTAATGTAAATAAAAACATTGCAGCCGCCGCGTGCACACAATGGTGCGCGCGCACACGATGTCCCGGATGATGCTCGCACCGGAAGAGAAGGGGCAGCTCTCCCAGCCATCTTGTGGCAGCATCCAGCGAGCTGGTCGCATCAAGCCTCGTAGAATCGGAGGTGAATCCCGTTGAAGGGGCGCCATCATGCCCGGACAACTGCAAGAAGGCTTCGGCTGTGTCGTGACCAACCGGTTCGACCAGTTATTGGACGATGAGTCCGACCCTTTCGAGATCCTGAAGGCTGCCGAAAACAAGAAGAAGGAGGGGGCCGCCGCTGCTTCCACCAAGACCGCGGCTCAAGCCGCCAAGCAGCCGAAGAAGGAGTCACAGAAGGACAGAAAGAACCCTCTGCTGGACAAAAAGGAGGAGACCCAAGCACCAGTCCCCCTGAAGAAAGAAGGTAATGAAAAAGAAAGGGAGGAAAACAATGCACCTGCTTCTCTCGCTAATGAGCGATGCATGTTTATTTTTTCTTTTCGTAGCAACTGTCATGTGCAGCTCCTGTTAGCCTCATTAGCTCGACTCGGCTGAGCGAGACACACAGCGTGAGGTCAATATGGACCCTGTGCTGCTGTTATTAGAGGACAGACTAAAAATAAAGCCTCGCAGACGGAACGGAGCTGGACGTGAATACGTACCGACCCAGAGCGGGTTAAAGCAAGCAGCGAGGTGCAGACTGGCGAGCCTGTGTTGCAGAAATGGTTTCTGCTAGCGTTTGACAGAAAGGTGCAGTGTTGGGTTTCTGTGTGGAGGATACATCTCTATTAGCAGCTTCTGACTTTGCAAAGCAAATGTGGGAAGAAAGGAAAAGGCATCACCTGTGCTGGGAAGACTAGACAGAGCGCTGCTCTTGTTATTATCCCTCACTAATCTTATTAGAGTTTATTGGTCTTAATTTAATTCATCCAAAGCAAGTAAGTAGTTCAATGCAGTTCCATTAATATTAAGTGCTCATTGTCTGTACTGCTGAAAGGACATGAGAGACCACAGATCAGGTGATGCAGTCACTGTTTTCTTGTTTTGTTTTGAATTTTCCTATAAACACACACACACAGGGTCTAAAATCTAAACAACACAGCTAAACATAAAATCAACTTGTGCTCCTGTCATTTGCAGGTATCAGGCGGATGGGAAGAAGAGCAGACCAGCAGGGCCAGTCTGGTTCCCAGCATCAGGGCGCGCAGGGTGAAGGGCGACCTGGAGACAAGAGGCCGGACCGGAGACCACCCCGTGAGCGCCGCTTTGAGAAACCTGCTGAGGAAAAACCAGAGGGGGGCGGAGAGTTCACTGTGGAAAAGTGAGCAGCCACGATGAGAAAGATGGGCGGGTTATTTAAAACATTTCGACTGGTGCAGACGTAGGCGCATTAACAAGACGTGTGCAGGGAGCTTGCAACTGTTGTTGATAGAGTGCATGTTTGTCTTAACATCCTGTTCATCCACCTGTTTCTGTGCACCAGGCCTTCTGGAGACAGGCCCCCGAGAGGGCGTGGTGGCGGCCGGGGCGGGCGTGGTGGAAGAGGGCGGGGCATGGGCCGAGGCGAAGGCTTTGACTCCCGTGGCAAACGAGACTTTGACAGACACAGCAGCAATGACAAATCGTAAGTATGCCCTGAGCTAAATTCATGAGTAGAAATCGCCTATTGTGCTTTATTTTATTTTTCTATTTTGTCATGTAAATACTGTCACAACGTTCATACTGAATATGTGCAAAGTTTCTAATAATGAAATCAGCATACACACCATTAATCTCTGAGCTCAAAGATAACTAAACAAGCTTTTTATTTTTTCTTGTCTTTGCTATGTATGATGTCAGAAACATGGGTTGTCTAAATATAGGCATGTCAGGCACACAGCTGTTGACTCATTCTGTTTACGAGGGGCAGCCAATCAGAAGAAAGCTAGTTTAAAAGGGGGAGGGGCTAAAATATAGTTTTGGATGGATAATCAACTGAAAGGCTTCACCGATGCCCAGTATAAGATTTTTAAAAGGGGGGGGATTATTTTGATCTGTAAATCATGCAAAGCTGCTCTACTTGAATCCTAGACCCAGCAACTCCTGTCTATGTGGATTAAGTGAGAGTCCAGGGGCAACAGCATCTCAAGAAAGTGGTTCTTTATGTTGTCTCAGGCTGTAATCAGCACTTCGCTCACTGTGGTCCCAGAGAATTTAAGAGAACTCATACACCGTTGGCCGTCTTCCCTTTCTGTTTTCGCTGCAGCAATCCGAAGAACGAGGAGAAGCGTGGCGGCAGCGGCTCGCACAACTGGGGCAACGTGAAGGACGAAGTGAGGTGAGTTTCCCCAAACAGACACATGGCCTGTTTGTCAGAGCGCCGCTGTCAGCAGGATAATGAGGCGCATGTGATATTTTTACAGACGGTGTGCACACACTCTCTCTCTTTTGAAGTGCTTCTGGTTTTGTCACATCACAGCACGCTGCAGTTTAAGGATGTGTTGTAATGTTTCCCTGCTCGCTATTTCCTTTATGAAGAAGCTTACCATTACTGATACAGAGGTTGTGTGTCTTCGTTCCCAGTGAGCCTGAACAAACCGCTCCCCCTGAGACGACCCCAGAGGGCGAGGAAAACGCACCCGCCGGCTCCGAGAACAAGTGAGAATCCCGTTTCCTTGTTGTGATGTTTGGATGGAAAAGGATCCACGCTAGCAGAGTGAATGCGTTGTCACAATGTGTTACCGTTAGCATTTTCACCGCTGCTGTGAAGCAACAGTGGCGATTTTGTTAAATGTTGCCTCTGACCTTTTGGCCTCAGGATTAGAGGGCATGTATAGAGGTAAGAGGATTGGCGAGTTCCCACAGTGTTGTGTGTCCCTGGCGTTGCAGAGAGAATGAGGTCGAAGAGGTGAAAAACGAAGGCCCCAAAGAGATGACCCTGGACGAGTGGAAGGCCATGCAGGACAAGGAGCGCACCAAGGTGGAGTTCAACATCCGCAAGCCCAACGAGGGAGCCGACAGCCAGTGGAAGAAAGGATACGTGCTGCACAAGTCCAAGAGCGAAGACGTGAGTGTGTTGTGCTGATAGCTTCTCTCCATTACCCGCAGCTTAGACCTTTTAAGTTTTAGTCCTTTGGCTCCCAGAAGATCTTTACCGTCTACACTTGGGATGTTCCTCGGGACTAATTTACAAGTCAAAAGCTGTTGCGCATATATTTGAGAGCCATTGGAAGCTGTTAATCAGTTTATGTAACAACTGGAGCATATTACAAGTAGCGATGTGGATGCTTTTCCAATGTTGAAACAGTCATAAAGGTATTACAAAGTAAATAGAGACTTTTTTCGTTGTAGGCAAACCCCATTATGTAGACAGGTTTACTTTGGTCTTTACTGGTGCTTGATAGGATATTATGCCCTAGTACTCCCAGCCTGGGCGGTAATGCAGGTAGATGCTCTTTGCCAACACAGGTTACTAACCACCGTGCATCAGCAGCAGTAAAGCGCATGAGATGTGGCGAGATTGTACAAACGGGAGAAACGTTAAAAGCCAAAGACGTCGGCTATCGGGAAGTGTTGCGTGGCGCTTCAGCTAGTTAGTTTGGATGTGCCACAAACTTGCTTGTTTGGCAAGTGCAGCCTTTATTCCATGCAGGTTGGTGTCCATATGCACGTGCAGAGTGTGTTTACGCGGTGCTCTGAGTTTTCTCTGACGCCGCCTACGTAAAACAGATCATTTTCTCCATCAGAGTGATGCGCGATCATCCTGGCTGTCATGTGTCTTACTTTCCACCGTGCTTGGTTACAACTTCTGCTGCACAGAGACGCAGGGCTGCTGCCATCTGTTGAAGCTAGAGTTGTGCATCAATACATTCTGAGCAGCCATTCAGTAACTAAATGTTCTGCATCAGATCTACTCTGGCTCAGGTAGCTTAGACGTGCACGCTGATGGTTTTAAGTTTATCGTGATTATTCCATTTGTTTACTTTGAAGTTGACTGTGTAGCCCAAACTGTGTAGACACAATTTGGGCTTACGGCTCACAGCTGATATAGACTTTAGGTTTGTCTTCCTTAAGCGTGTTTAAAGTGCACAGCGCGTGTCCTTGTATTCATTTAGAAACTGTATTTAAATAGGCAGTAGTGACAGGCTTGCTGTGATGCGTGTGGTTAGTGTCAGGTAAACATGCTCAGGCTGTTTGGTTGGTGGTCACTGTGCCGTCTAAAAATAACCCTGTGCTGATATCTTTTGTTCAATTTCCAGAGACCTGTTGGGGCTTTGATCGACACCGCAGAGACAGAAGCAGAATCGCACAATCTCTACCACAAGGTAGCTGCTTTACTCACGCTTTTTTTTCACATCTACTCAGCACATGAAAATGTTCAGTATTTGCTGCGACTCATTGGCGATACCTTTTTAAAATGCTGAGCTTAAAGCTGAAGGCATAGTGAGAAGCAGCACACACTAATGGAACGCTGCGTTTCTGATGAAAGTTAAAAAGTTAACGTCTAGCCTGCTCGCCATCCTCTGTTCCTTATCAGCAGGCCGCCGCTGACGAGTCCAGTGACCACCATTTCCGCAAACCAGCCAACGACATCACATCTCAACTGGAGATCAACTTCGGAGACCTCGGCCGCCCCGGGCGCGGGCGTGGGGGCGCACGTGGAGGCAGGGGGGGCCGCGGCGGGGGAGGCAGCAGGACGGCACGCGGGGGAGGACGTTCCGAAAAGGTAACGGCAAAAAGAAAAAAAGCTGCCATCGCTGCCGACAACAAAGGTTTAGTGTCCCGCACAAAAGAGTTGGCTCGCTGACTGAACCGGCTGTAAAATCACTGAGTTGGAAAAACCTGCTGTGGCTCACTAAGACCCTGTAATAACAGAGACTGAACACATGCTCCACCGTGCAAAACTCAGTTAATGACCTCATGTCAGTCAGGCGCGGGAATCGGCCTAATAATGGTGTCTAAGTTTGAATAAAGCACAGTCTGTCTGTCTAAGACATTTTTCAATAAGTCAGTGTTATCCTGTTTGACACGTCTGTGCTGTTTCTTGTTTGTTTTTGACTATTTGACAGAAATTATGCTTGAATTAATTAACAAAACTAGTTTCAAGTTGAAAAACAAATGTTATGCTATGGATAAAGTTCCGAGTATTTTCCTATATGCAGGCAAAATCCTAAATATGAATGTGTAATATGTACAAATCCAGGTACAGTCCCAGCAGAAGTGTCAAAAGCCTCTTGAAAAGTAACAAACTTTGCATCTTTGAGCCCGAAGATCAAAAGTAAGCTTTGAGACACTAACAAGCTCCCTGTAACTGAAGGGAGCTACAGAGATAACGGATAAGTCTCTGTGGATTCATCGCTACAGTCGACTGCATGTAAAGACAATTTACATACACTCCATTGATAACGGTACTGCCTCCTTCACCTTACACCTACGTCAGCTGTTTGTCCATAGAAGCACATGCTGTGAAGCTCCAAGCTCCGTTATTGAGTCTGCAGGACATCGCTGACTTTTTATATACACCTCATGCCTCAACTATCACCAACCCACAACCCCAGAAGTCATAGACTGAGAGATGCAGCTCCTCCACCCAACCTGCCACTGGGTTGGGTGGTTCCATTTTTAAAACCTAAAATTTAGCATTATGTGGGTTGAGATCTTTTTTTTTTTAGTTGTTGTTTTTAGAAAGAATGTGCTGTGTTGTTAGTCCAGCTAACACTTATAAACTCAATGGATTCACACACACTTTAGATCAGCCCCCTTAAATGGGTGTATATAGGAGCACTGGCTGTCCTGATGGAGGTTAAAGTGTTTTTGTAGCAGGCTGTAAAGGCTTCAGTGAAGTTCTGCATTTTATCATGTACGGAGATTGACTCGTTTTTCGTCCTCTAATGGCCAGCCTCGAGTGGCCATTAGAGGAACTGCACGTAACCCGTTCATACCGGCTTCATTTCAAGCCGTCTTAACGTTGTCCTGGTTCTCGTCTGCTTCCTCCCACCAGGCCAGTGGAGTGTCAGTCCCCAACGTGGATGATCCTGAGGCCTTCCCAGCCCTGGCCTAAAAAAGGCTCCCTCTTTCACCACCAGCCCACCCATCAGCCCTTCCGGGCCCCTCCTCTACGAGGCTTGCATGCTTACCACATCTTCAAGTATATAAGAAAAACAGAGAGAGAAAAAAAAAATAAATGACACAAAAAGACTGTCATCCCATACCACGCACACCACCCAAGGACTTAAATTTTACCCGTTTTAAAGGAGACTAAAAGACAAAAAAAAGGGCAGAAAAGGACCTCTTGTTACACTGAAGTTTTGTATTTAGGAACATGAAAGCAGGGATGTTTTCATACTTTTTTTTTTTCTTTTCCCCCCCACCCCAGAGATTATGCATACTTTATTGATATTTTTTTGTGCTGCTTGAATTTATGCATTTCTGCGATTAGATTGAAGTGTGTGTATTCCCTCCTCCCCATAATGACTTCAGCTCAGTATTATGGGGTCATCTTTAGAAAAGGCTTTGTACTGGAGTGTATTTTTTTGGCCCTCCCAGTAATACAGGCTGATGTGGTAGCACTACACTACATTAGAACCTTGTACTTGTACTAGATGTCTGAAGTACAGCTTAAAATGCATTTAAAGTGTAATTACTTGGATCCTGACTATCCATCCCTTTGTGAGGCACAAGTTGAGGATGGGTAACCAGGTTAAATGTGACTTCTACTAAAGCTTGGTATTTTTCTGCTTGTTGTGCAGTGAAAGTTGATGCCTCTTCTCATTGTTTTTTGTTTTGTTTTGATAGTTTGCCTTTTTTCTTTTTTTTTGTGGACCAGTGGTTAGTAGTGTTTCACATCCCCTGATCCAGAAGTGCTACCCACTTTTTGTTTTGTTTTGTTTTTTAGGGTGTACCGGGGCCCAATGTATCTTTAGGCTGGTCCTCTTAGGTCATACAGGCTATACAACTTGTAATTTCAGGACCACTGAGCAAATATTGTTTTGTTTTTTTTGTTAAGAATATGCGTGCAGGCGTGTGTTTGTGTGAGCGTGTGTTGTTTGCAGCCAAGCGTGAGAGCGTGCGTGTGATTTTTTTTGACAGCTAGTTGCTTAGGATTTAAGCATTTTCTCTGCTGAACTTGCCGTTCTCAAACAGGAGACCGCAAGTTGTCGCCTGAAGTAGTTCTTAATGTCTTTTATGAAGTGATTGTTGAATTGTAGGTGAGAATGATAGCGTAGCTAGACCATGAACATATCTTGCTCTTTTAGAGTATCTGTACTGTCTTTCAGATCTCAAAGCACTTGGTTTTGTTAGCACCGATTCCTCTAAGATTGTTTTTCTTCCCTTTTACTTTAAACCATATTTGATGTTTTATTTTGTTTTTGTTGTTTTGTAATCTTTATTTTTATTTTAATCTGTGAACAAGCGTCGACGCATAATTTGCCTGAAAGAAATGTCAGCGGTCATTGTGGAACAAGCTACAGAATGTAAAATGTGAGTTAAAGGTGCTCTCAGCCGCCCGTCTCAGCATTTTCCAGCAAGCATTTTAGTGTTTTTCTTTTAGCTAAAAGCGGGTATGGTTCATGTCGGGGTGGGGGTGGGGGTGGGGGTGTCACACCGAAGACCCGATGGAGTGAATTTTAAAGCTTTACTTGTCGTGCTCTGCAAAGACTTGCTGGCGACGCGCTGATGCGGCAGGCTGGAGCAGTTTTCCTCGTAGGACCGTTTGAGCCACATGACATTAAAACTTTCTCTGCAAACATCCCTGTTCTAATAAAAATGCTTTAGAGGTGTTACGTCTGCTCTGTCAGAGACTCTTTTAAATGCGTTCACAGATGTGCTGTTTTCGGTAGGTTATTCAGTGCCAGTTCCTCATTTAGGCTTGAGCGAAAGCAACAGAGTGTTGTTTATGTGGGAATTTAAACTGTTGTAAATGACATGTTAGAATGTGGTCTTTCAGACACGGCTCTCATTGATAATATAGTCATTTTGAGCTGGAAATAATATTTCTCAAGGTAGAAGCTAAAATCTGTTTTTGGCATATTGATTGATGTATATATCCTCCATTTATCCAGGTAAAATGTTTCATTACTGTTAAAAATGCCTTTTAAAAAATGGATCAGGCCAAGAGGACAGCAAAACTGTAACAAATGGATATTATAGATGTTATAGAGATACTTCTATGAGACCAAAAAGGACGAACACAACAGTCATAAAGATACTTGCAAAACACATAATTATTTTATACATAACCTCTTTATAAATCAATACTGTTTATAGTAAATATATTAGACCTGAATAAACACTGGATTCCCCTATGGCACAAAGCCTTCCATGTTCCAAGCACCAGGTTGTTTTATTCAGGGCCAGTCTAGGCTGGAGTGAAAGAAAGTCCTTTAAAAAGCCAAACTTGTAGGGATTACAAGGATTAGGGAACAGCAAAATAAGTAACCTGATACTACACCCCCTGCAGAACAACAAAGTTTACTTTCATTTCTCTTGCATGTTGTTTTTTTGGTTAGTGTGTTACTACAACATAAAAGTAAGAAAGACGCTGTTTTATGAAAGTCATGCATGCACATAGAGGTTAAACCAGCTTTTGTTTAGATCAACTCAGACAGTGATGGCTAAATTAAAACAGAAGTTTAAAGTGAAAAAATTGAGATGTTTCCCTCCTTTCCATTTCCTTCTTCGCCGACGGGATTACCGAGCACACACACGCATGCGCGGGA
>VUQR01023596.1:17384-28707 GCA_015108515.1 Hemichromis elongatus | reverse complement strand
TCTTATAATTCCTAAATATAAAATAATTTGTAGCTCACCTCAAGGGCTTTAGGAATGTCACCAAGTGTAATTAATTGCATGTTCACCTCTCCCAAAGGACAGTGTAAATGCATGATGTTAATTTAATGAGTAATCACACTAAATAAATGAAATTATAAATTGTCTGAACTGTCCAAAATAATATTAATTATATTTTCTGCCATAATCAAATTGCCCTGTATCCAGGCTAACCTTGCGTCTTGTTTGGCCCAGCGGTGGATGCAGGAAGGTTACCATCTGTTGGCACTTTGGCACAGTTTATTGTAAAGCTGATATAGCATTCACACACTGCGCGTTGATGAGACACATTCCTCTGCTGTGCGTGCGCACCTGCTTAGTGTGTTTTGACAGCTGCCTCCTCCCCCTCATTCTCTGCAGTCTCAACTCAGCTGTCCAGTGTGTGAGAGAAAAGGCAGACAAATGAAAAAAGGAACAGCTGACTGTAAGCAGGGCCAAAAGTGACCTTTCTTATGCATTTAACACACACTCCTGCACATATGCACTGTTAGCACTTGCAAGTCTTGGCATCTTGTAAATTCCTTAATTGTTTTCTCCCTTTCAGCCCCTTGAATTGCCTGCAGGGCACTACATATGTGTCAGAACTGGTTTGGCTGGTCTATGCGCAGGTTCTTTGTTTGCTTTTCATGGTAATACTCATGATGTCATATTTCTGTGATATGGGAAATGGCGAAGTGATACCTGATACCTGTTACTCAGACAGACATGAATGACAGGTGTCAGTTGGTGTCTTGATCTTGGCAGCATTGTTCAGCATTGCTGAACACCCCATGTTGCCGTTTCTTAATGCGGAAATGTGTTGGGACAACATCCAATGACAGCTGACTTTAATTGTTCGTTATCCACTTTCATGCTTCATAGTCGCTGACAGCATCCTTGTGTTGTGTCAACACCTGTAACATCAGTCCTTTAATACAGCTAGAACCAAAAGGCATGCAAAGTTAAAAACCACACAGGTAAACTGTTGTAATCAAAGATTTCTTTTTTTTGGGGGGGGGGTTATTCATTAATTTGAGATTTTCTTTTTATTTACATGGTTTCGTTTTTTTTCTGAATATAGGCTACTGCCTTTCTTTTTTTCTGCTGTGAGGTTTCAGTAAATGAATCGCTGCATTTGGACGCACTCTGAGGAGGGTGCATTGCTCGCAGCTGAAGATGGTGCCGTTAAAACAGCGCTGCCATGTTTTTTTTCTGTTGACTGCCTTTCCTAGGTTCACCCAACATTAATAGCAACATACTCATGGGCAAATAAATAACTAAATCAATCGCTCTTGTAAAGACGATCGGCCAAAGGCTCAGCTTGTATAGTGGATAAATTTGTCCAGTCACCCAACCTTAGCACCTACAGGCCTTAAGGTGGTGTGTTAGGGTGTGTGTTCATGCATTTATTTTCAGAGTTGTGGGGTCTGGAGCCTGGAGTCACAGGGTGAAAGCTGGGTACGTCCTGGACAGGTTGCCAGTCTGTCACAGGGTTAATGGGCTAATGTAAGGCACCATAATTCTCAGCAAGAAGCTGGTTTAGAAAATAGGCCAGAGCTTTCAGAGCCACTTATGAACTCATTGTATTTAGCTATTGATTGCTTTAAAGCAATCAACACCTGATCAGTTAGAGTATACCTAAATGGAAGACGTCATACTGTCTAAGGCTGCTGACTGGCTAATGTCACCTCTTCTTCCCGTGTGTGTGTGTGTGTGTGTGCATGTGCATGGGTGTGTGTGGTGGTGGTTTGGGTTATTAAAATAAATCACATGTGATTTAATTCTGTTATGTTTTAGTAAACAATGATAAAGGCTCTGCTCTTTCTCATGGCTCTAACTGCGGCTCCATCCAATCATTTTCTGAATCCACTTTTTTGCTAGAGATAGGCGATGGATCAGTTTCAGTGCAAATTTAAAAGATATAGAATAACAGAATACTTTTTCAATATAGTTTCATGTTGTGTCATTGCACTCTTTGGCTCGCGCTGCACTTTCACATGAACAAATGTGTCCTCCAGCAAATACACTAATTTTTTAAATTCCAGAGAGAGAGAGAAACTATCAAACAAAGCAGCGGAGGCAACAATAAATAAAGCATCACTTTTTGCAAGGTAAAATGATAAGGCTAAATTCAGTTGGTGTATAATGTTGCAGCTTCTTGTCAGAAATAGCTGTGAAAGTGAGCTAAAAATGTTTTATGTTATATAGCGTACAAAAATTGATTCTTGTATTGCTAAAGTCTATGTTGCTGTACACACACCCAATTTTTACCCATTTCAAAGAAATAGAAACTGTTCTGTTTTAATGTCGACGTGCTAACATGCAGACATAAATTGCAAGCTAAAATCTAACTCTTTCTTGCTTAATTTAGAGAAAAAAAAATGTGAGAAGGACGCACAGCAGTCTCAGTGAAGTTGATTTTAATCTTCTGAGTCCTCATACAGGTAATGCTAATGTTAATTGGATAATAACTTGAGAACAAGGCGACGCAGGATTTTGAAAATCATGCATTAGATGCTGCAATCTGCTGCTACAAATCTCAGAAAAAACTTGAATCCTGATGACCTGATGAGGTAAAGTTTTCTGAAAATCTCGGTCAATACGATAAATTAAGAAGGGAGTCTTAATTCATTTAAATTGATATCATACATGCATCTACTAGGAAACCAAGGGATTGCTCTGACAAAGTAATTTTTTATATGAATTTAACAACCTGTAGTGATCAGAAAGCTATGAAACAAAGCAAAAACATTATTAACCCCAGAGGGAAATAATTTAATATTGCTTTCTTAGAAAATGCCAAGATACATGCAGTTTGCTGACTCTACTCGAAAATAAGGTCATACTTCCACCACCGTATGTGCTGTTTAAGAATTCCTACATTGATTTAAAGTCTTTCAGTGTCTTCCTCTTCTAATTTCTGTGAGTAAATGAAAGCCATTATTTGTTAATGTTAATTTTAAAGTGTGACAATAAGAACAGCATCACAGTTAAATAAATCTCATCACAATCAGCTGATTTTCAAAGCAGGTTCCCCTCGTCTCTTGATTCCACATGACTGGTTTCCTCAGTAACCAAGGAACTGTTGACGTCTTTGGCATCATGGGGTTTTTCAAAGCACACACACACACAGAGTTACACACACAGAGATCACAAGACGGCCTACTGAGTCCTGACTAATTCCACCAAATGTTTCCTAAGGTCAGCTTTCTGTGCATGTTTGTTTGCTCAAGTATTGCAGAGGTAAAGATGCAGTTTTCTCTATATTGACTGGTCAGCTTGTCAGTTAATTAATAACAACTGGATCAATAGGGGGGAAAGGTTAAATGAACCACAGTGTATGCAGAAATTTAAAAGCCTTTGAGTTTAAAATGACCAACTATGTAAACTCATGATACATGTTTTTTTTTCTCCTGATGCCACAATCAAAGTAAATTTAAAGGAAAAGAAAACACTGGCAGCTAGTCTTACTGGAACAACCTAGGAGCATTAAAAAAAAATGACAGGAATCAATTCACACATACACACTTACAGGCTTTTCTGAAAGGGCCACATTATGAGCAGTGAGGAGGAGAGTGAAGCTGGAAAATCTGGGTTTAGGAGAAGGGCGAACAGCCCTTGCTCTGTCTGTCTGGCGTCGTCTTTGGAAAATGAAGGGAAATTATCAGCGACTAGAGTTTTGTTTCCTTTTTTTCACTTAAGACTGATTGTAGTCATGTCATTCTTATTTGCTTACATATATCTTGTTGTGGTGAATTCTGTTTAGATATTTTCAGAACTCTGTATCTAAGTATTTGGTAAAAAAAAAAAAAAAAATCCTTTCGGCACAAAAATAAAATAAAAACTGTTCGATGCCAATGCTTTGAGTATAAATTTGTCTGATGTGGTTTCCCATCAAAATTCTTGAGTGTGTACTCCAAGTGTGGCTGGGCAGTTGATCAAATTTTCTTTTTAGTTATTGTTTATGACTTCTGACAGTTGAATGAAAGTCAGTCACAGAGACTGATCAGTGATCCCTTGGTGATCACAGGTTTGCTAAGAAAAAGTTGGTATTGCCCAGCTAAAAGTGACATAAGTTGCATATAGGTATACAGTACTGTACCGCTCCTCCTCCTTGTGATTGTTTAGGTCTTTAATAGATTGCCACAGTTGGCCACAACACCAGATACTGGTGGTTGCTGTTTCCAGTTTGTGTTTTTAACGGTTTCATTGTCACTCAGCAAGCAGTTGGTGAGTGTTTGCAGACAAGTCCATGCAAACTACAGCTGACCAATCTGCTAGTGACCAAGAAGTTTTTTGTTTGTTTGTTTGTTTGTTTTTATTGCAGAAGCATGTTTGTGACTGATTTCACCTAGCAACAGTGAGGATGTCCAGCAGCTACTTGCTAACTAGTCAGGAAGTAAACATTTTTCCCCAGCAAGCTATGGTTTTCAGGGGTGTTGCTGATTGGCTCCCAGCTTGTCTTATGTATGTCGTATGTATACGACTCCTGCTTCCACTATGGACATATGAAGTTTAATTAGTGGTGTTTGGCCAAAAGAATGTGGAAATTGGTGTTGGAACTCATTAAGGTTCTTCTGTAAAAAGGAAGTTACAGAACCATATTTAGGGTGGAGTTTCTGAACAATAGTGGCAATATTAATGTTATTATGTCAGCTGATGTAATACACATTCCAGCTAATGGTTTCACACAATGACTCTGCTGGCACACAGACGGCAGGAATAAGCCATCTGTTTGTGGGCTTTCTGTGCCAGAATATTCTTAAGAAGAACATCACAAGTTAGCAACAGAGCAGGATTTAATTTAAGAAAGAAATGCCCCTGGCAAAAATATTAGCACTAGACCGCAGACGACATATATCAGGCCTCACAAAGACGCAGGATTGTATGATACCCATGCTTAAGCATGATTTACTGGTATCCAAATACTTCTGACTTTTTGTATTTATAAGAGACTTCACATGCACAAACGCCATTTTCAAACTTCTTCAGAGCTTTAAATATGCACCATGTCAAATTCAGAACAAAACAAAATGTGAGAATCGAAAATAAAAAGTCCCTCCCACGCTGAGTCTGTCTGATCTTGCCAGATTACATTTTTCTCTAAAGCCATTTCCACTCCACACGGCGCTCTGTTAGACATGTCTGAACACAATCACAAGAGCCGCCTACACTGTTCAATAGCTGGTTGCACACTTTTGTTTCAGCAGCCCTGTGGGTATTCTTGTTGATATATTGCATTTGACCTTTACACTAAAATGATCCATGAGAGCTGATTGCCTAACCCCAACCTTTCAACAGGCTTTTCACACCATGTGTGATTCAGCCGTTGAATCACACATGGTATAATTCATGTGTTATTCAATAAATGTTCACGCCAAAAAATTGTGAGGGTTAAAGAGCTTTGATTGTTGTCTTATATGGAGGCAAAATAAGGGGGTCATCATGGTAGTGCAATAGTTGGCACTGCCACCTCACACCAAGACGTCTCCTGGTTTGAACCCCAGGTGAGGCATTTCGTTGTGGCATTTGCAAGTTTTCCCTGTAGCTATGTGGGCTCCCTCCAAGTACTATGGCTTCTTCCCATTGCCCAAAGACATACACGTTAGGCTGATGGTTAATTGATCAAAGCTCTATATGCATGTATAGTTAAAGAGAAAATAATTAAACTCTTCTTTGGAAATACTTTGGATCTTGGCCAGAGGATGGCAAAAATGTAGAACTTGAACTGCACCAATTGAACAGATATTGAAAAAGCTTTATTAATTGGCTCATTATAGAAACTTCATTGACCGCAGCTGTTTTGATGGCTTATTTATTACCATTTTATTTTTGATGAAAGGATAACTATTTTTCTTTATGTGAATGTACTTAACTGTGACCTATTTCATTCTGTCCAGGTATGTATGACATGTTTAAAACATGTTCAAGACATTCACACCTGTGTGAATTTGTTGAAGGATCTGTTTTATACAGCTAGGGGTTTTTTAATGGGTTATTTGAGCTTAACTTGAACCATGACATGAAACTAAATGTATCTAAAAAAGCCCAGAAAACCTTATAACTGAGGAGAACAGCTCAGACAGTGTTAATTTTCGTATACTGTAAGCTCTATAGCCATCTTTGTCAGAATTTTAAATAGAGATTTAAAACGTATTTAAAGAGAAAATGCTTTTTAGGCATTTTGGAACATCTGCTTTAGCAGTATTAAGATAACGCTGATATAACATTTAGGATTTAATTGATATCCGAGCTGAGAACTAAAATGCAATGCAAATAAACACACCTCTCCCCACCCGTGAAATGAACCTAAACTTCATACCTGAGAGTGTGGAACATGCTGTTCACCATGTTGCTGCACGTGTCGGGCTGATGGTTATTTTGTTGAAAGGAAGGAAAGGGGAGAACAAAAGTCTGGAGGAGATGGGGACTCTCAGGATGGATAAGAAAGAAAGAAAGAAAGAGGCTCTATAGAGGCCGATGAAGTGATGGACGATAGATTACAAACAGAAACAGAAGGAGGGGGGGATAAAAGGAGCGAGCGTTAATGTGGAAGTCACAACAGTTTTACTCTAAGATCACTCTGAGTGGATGAGCAGACACCTGATCTGCCAGTGTAATTGTCCTTTTGTTTTAAACGCGTCAGTTATGAGTCAGCTTTGCAGCCTGTGTGAGCCTTCCTGCTTCCTCCCTGTGCAGCTCTCTGATTTAGATATTCAAACGACACAAAATGAGTCAGTGTGAGCTCACACAGCTCAGTCTCTTTGCTGAAAACCCGCAGTATCACTCTTATCACAGTAGAGCTGAGTAAAGTGGATGTTGTTAATTTTTCGATTCAGTGTCAAAGTAGGAGAGTTGAAATCACAGAACATGCTTACACAGTCACAAATCATCAAAAGACCTTTGTCAGAGGCCTGAAAAACATTGAAAGCGCATTTGTTTTAGAAGAGAAAGAACAAGCTTGCTCCACAACACCTCTCCTTTATAGGTAGAATTAAAGGTTCCATAGTAGTGTCTGTTCTGTTTTCGGATATGCAGCTAATGCAAACCTGCTTAAGGCCTGCCTTATATTTAAAAAATTGCAGTCAGGTAATGTTAGTCAGTATAAGTAGAATGGGTGTGCTAAATAGGCCAATTAAATGTCTTATCAAAAGAAAACAAAGGGCCTTGAAACAGCAGCTACATACTTTCACTTGCGACATATTTAACCTAATTTTAGCCTTGATGACTTTGTGTCATTTATATCTTTTAGACTTCTTATCAACTGGTTAGGACTTTTAATCAGCTCCTGAAAATAGCATGGAAAGGCACTTTTTAGACATACTGACCCAAAGTCAGTATGTCTGACTTTGGGTCATACAGCATATTGCCGACTCATCCAAGGTGCACCCGTCCTCTTGTTCTTTGAGAAATGAGATAGACCCAGAGATCTTAAGTTAATTGAATAAATAGTTAAGAAAGTTGGAGGATGGAAAAGAATGATCGACCAACCAGATTAATCTCAAAAAACAACTTCCATGGACCTCTAGAGCTTAGGATCGTAACAAGTTTAGGAATGCAACTATCTTTTTGTTTTTTTGTTTTTTACATTTTTTATTTAAATATGAATTTGATTGAATTAACAGGATTCCTTTGACAAAAGTTGTCAAGAGAAAATGTATGTAGTTTATTTAAAGTTACTTCTTTAGTTTTTGTTCTACAAAATCACAAACAAAAGACAACAAAAGTGAACGGGCTGTAGAAGTAACACTTCTGTTTGTTTGTCTCAGACACTAAAATATTAACAGTTTAACAAGAAGTGCTGTGTCCACAGACACACTAAGTCCCACAAAGAAACCTTTATGATGTAAAGAGGATGACAGAGGACACACTGTTGAAATGAAAAAGCATTTTCCCCCCTCTAGTTCTGTCTCAACATTTGTATGACCTCCGAAATCTGGAACAAATGTGAATAAACATCCCTTACACTCACCAGCCACTTTATGCCCAACTGCTCTTTATAACAAATACCTAATCAGCCATTCACATGGCAGAAACTCACTGCTTTAAGGCATGTAGACATGGTCAAAACTACTGCTGGAGATCAAGTGAAACATTGGGAAAGGTATTTTAAACTGTGTTTGTGTGTTTTTCAGAAACTGCTCATCTGCAGGGAATTTAATGCACATTCACTTTTAGGCTTTATATATATTTCTGTATATCTTTCTATCTAACTCTTTATAAGTTACAGAAAGTCTTTAGAAACAATACAAACTATAACAAACTGGGCATATATGATAGATATCAATAGTACTCAACACAGTGCAACTTGTATGAACCTTAGATATTCATTTTAATAATACAAACAATTGCATATATGTTCTCTGTTTACATTTTTGCTGTATCATTCAGATGACAGGGTCACAATTTGGTGTAAACACTAAAGAATGTTATTTGTCCTGATTGCATTAACAACTCATGCTGCTGCGGTTTTAAGCCTCACGGTGGCAGCTGAGCAAGATTCAGTCATCATGGACTTTCAAAGTGTTGTTGCTGACCATGTCTGCCCATATATGACCACAGTGAACTCATCTCCTAATGGTTACTTTGAACAGGATACCACAATGCTCATATCATCCCAGGCTGGTTTATTGAACATGAGTTCATCAGGGTTTTTTGCCAGTGTCTCTTGATTTCTTTTTTCTGTCACACAGGCTGCTATGCTGTAAATTCTGTATTAAGAAACACTTGGTACAGAAACTGGTCCTGTCTTACATTGACACGTTTTATAGAGTGTTATGAAAGTTCTAAAGATGTCCTAAGATAAAGTACACTTCTCCATTGTCTAGTTGTTCTGTCATCCCTGCTAACGAATACAAATAGCAGCCAGAATTGGACAAGAGATGCCATCAAAATGCACTCGTTAAGGCAGTGCTATCCTTCTTTCATACTGCGTCCTGGGTGGCCGAAAAGCAAAACGTGTAACCACATAGAAAGGGACACACACTGAGAACTTTATTTTCCACTTCTATTACAAAGGAAAAGGTGGGAAGTTATTTCAGCAGGAGAGCTTTGTTGTTTTTTTTGTTTTTTTTTTAACCTTTAATGAATAGGCCTACTGTGCTTAGTGATCATTACTAAATGAATTTTAGCTGATCAGCTAAAATGTTTTTAAATCATAAAACTTGTGTGAATTGTGTTTTAGGCTTCTAGTTCTCTTTTAGTCTGTTTTTTATGTGTAACAATGGCTCATAGTAACCTCCCCACAGACCACAGTGTTTTACTGATGAAAACAACGCCAGTGAAATAAAAAATGTCTTTGCAAACTAGGGAAAACTTTAGTATTCCTTACCAATTCCATTAGAATTGCATGATTCTCGATCACGACGCTCAACTCGATACCAAAACAAAGTGATCATCTCACATACAAAGCTCCTTTATTCAAAACTTGTTTTAAAACATAAACGCAGTGGCAGATCATTCATTAAATTTTGTCCGAAAGGCTTAAATGGAAATGTTAGGATGGTTACTCTGTAGATTGCTAATAATTATAGTTACATATATAATAAGCATTTAATACTAGGCATTGCAAACATTTTAGCCTTGTGAGCAGAGTTGACTTCACAGTGGGAGTGTCAGCTGTCTCAAACATAATGATATCATGTATTTCAGGAAAACATATAACTTGAACATATCTGGATGTCAGTCTTTTAGGTGCTTTGTTAAATTGGAAGTATTTCCTCGCCTTAGTCCAAAATACATGACAACATAATTTGCATATTGCCTTTTGCAAATCAGTTTCACCTGTTTGGTCATTCCCCCTCAAATGCAAATTACTTCCCTAGCCATCTCAACCTTTCTTATCAATCTTATCAATGTGTCGGAGCAGAGCTGTTGTGGCAGCTGCACTAATCACCATTTTCAACGTGTACTTTTTACTGTTCTTGTGGGGTGTCTTTATATTTTTCTTCATGTAAGTTTAAACTACAACACTTGTAGCTATATGCTGCCTGTTTCAGTTCTAGACCTACCATCTCAGTACATACGGTACTGTGGTAACAAAGAATAACAAGTACCACCGTGTTTTCAGTGTTTTGGTATCATCTGGTATTTATTCTGGTGTGATTCCTACTGCAAACATGGTGGTGCATTAAACATACATTTCAAACTAACAGATGCACTTTTGTCTATTTCTGGTTTGGGGATTGTAATGGATGTGTTCGTATGTGATGTCTTGATTCATAATATGAAAAATCACAGCTCTGGGCTCTCATCCACTCAGATCATTGTTCTTTGAAATGGGAGCAAAATGAGGAATATCTTTTGCAGATGATTTCAAGATGGAGAAAGAGGCTGAGAGAGCTTACCTTCTGATGTGCACACTGGCTCATCATCACATAATGTCTATTAGTCAGTGTGTTTAAATATGTCCTGGCTGTGTTTGCATTGGACATGTTTTTGTGGGCGTTTCAACATGAAGCCAGCATTGTAACATCATATAAACCAAAACTGGTTATTAAAGGAGGTGGTGTCTTTCTTACATAATATATTAACAAAGTGAGAAACACACCTATCATTTCAACACACATTACACCACTCGTCATAAGATTTTAATCCGATTGAATTCCAAATAGGCGTTAATGAAACAACAACCTCACACAAACTGCTTTAATTTTCAGGAGCTTTAGTTCAGCTCTTGTTTTTATGGTTGTGTTTTACGGATCATGCAGTTTATGGGCAAAAACTCATTTACTCATCTCAGCAGTTTTACTTTAAGCCTGATTTTTAACTAAAGTTTTACTCTATTCACCCTTTTTTTTAAATTTAATTTGTAGAGATCTTTGACTTCATTGAGCTATTTTTTTGTCATCATGTTTGATTTTGTTGATAATTTTCATTGATTAGTTTTTATCTGTTGTCATGACTGCAACTTTGTGAGCTGAATCAGCTCTACTGGCAAAACATAAGTAGAAGGACTTTGACAAGAGGTATTATGTCCTCATTACATATGTTTATATAATTTTGAACAATCAGACATAAAATTGCCGCTGCAAATGCTTGCCAGACACTCAGAATCACGATGTGGAAATTCTGTTTAGATCCATTTAGAGACGTCGTTTGGATGAGCCAAGGTCAGAAATCTTTAGATTAGATTTCCTTACATTGTTTTGAAATAAATAAAGTTTAAGGTGGTGTGTTATACAAAAAACTGAAAGATATCCTGTCATCTGCTTGTAATGATCTAGATTTTGATTCACTGTTTTTCTTTTGTTTTTTTTTTTAAATATATTATCAGAAGCAGGAATAT
>VUQR01023591.1:4917-16727 GCA_015108515.1 Hemichromis elongatus | reverse complement strand
TACATTCGCAGTAGATCCTGTGTCACAGACTTTGTAATACATTTGCATGACTTATTTAAACATTCTGCTGCTGAAAATGAAACTTTAAGGCTGACACTGTGCCTCTTTGGTAAATACAGAAAAGTAATCAGAAGAAGAAATTGGAAGCACGAGATAATTCAGGCACAGCTCATTTGTCTTTAGATGCAAACGAGGACTTTGCTCTGTAAATTAGCGTCAGCTGATTTATAAAAAATCTGCTGCAGAAATCTTCACAATCCAGTGATATCAAACCTTCCACTTGGAAAAGTAATCAGAATCAGAATCAGAATGACTTTATTTATCCCCAAGGGGCAATTAAGAAACAGCAGCGCAGCATGTCGTTAAAGATGAGGATAGGGTATACACAGACAATAAGAAATGGATTATAAATACAGTATACAGTATATACACGTTTTTTGTTATGTTTTTTGTTATGTTTTGTAATAAATAAATCAGAATGGCTGAGTAAGTGAATAAATAAATAACTGTCTGTGAATAAAGTGAATGAGTAGTCCAGGTAGAGGGTTTTATGGGTGAGGGAAATAGTTTTAACAGCTGGAGTAGCAGAGTGGCCTTGGGGACAAAGGTGGCTCTCCTCCTCTCAGTCCTGCAGGAAATGCAGCGGAGACGCCGCCCAGAGGGAAGCCGTTGAAATGCGGGGTGAAGTAACGCATATTTTGACTTAGACTTTGAAAGGACCTTGACATAGAAAAATGTGCTTGTATGAATGTATTTTCTGCCATTAAAGCTGTTGCACTGGGTGTAGACCAGCTCTTCTTCTTACTGACACAAATCTTTTATTTTAGGGATCAAACACGTTCGGGTCACATTCTGGGAGACCCTGAATGGAGAAACAACCCAAATGCTTTAGACACCAAACACATGTCTCTGACTCCCTTTACTCTGGTCCGGCTAGTTACACATCTGGCCATGATGCTGGGAGCCTCAGAGAAACCTGAGGTGAGCAGATCATAGTTACTATATATTTGTGGATCCCAATCATTTGTAAATAAAAGCATCTGAAGTGAGAGTTACTTTGTACTGTAGTGGCAACATCTAAGCAGCTTAAGTCCTAGCATATTTTTGGTTTATGTGTAGCCAAGTTGTAAATCATCCCATCAAGTTCATGAATAACTTGCAAAACTCCATGAATGATGTTGCTTGTTTTATTACATCTTACTATGATGCTGTCACACACTTTTTGTTCAGGTTGTCCAACAGATAATCCAGCCACCTGTGGAGAATGTCAGTTTGTTTCTCAGGCTGCACATAGCAAAGGATCTTGAACAGCTGTCCCAGGCACTGGGAAAAGGAGCTGATGATACTGTAACATCTGTTCACTTGGTGCTCAGATCACTGCAGGAGCTACCACGTAACTGTAAGTATCCCATCCACAGTCACGTGGAAATGTGTCAAATATGGTTACATATAGAATGACAGAAGAAATAATAGAAGTCAGTACTTCATAAGATATTGAATAAAATTGTGATACCACTTAAGCAAGAAAGAGTATGCCATTAAGTTTTAAAACTTTTTCTAGCCACTATCGACCCCTACCTCGCATCTAAAGAATCCAGAAACATCTGGGAGACTACTGTGGTTGCAGATATTATGACACCAAAGTTGCCGGTAATTTGTTAACCCTTTTTGTCATGAAGACGTTTTTCAGTCTTATCTATATAATCCCTCTGATATCACCTTTGCCAATATTTTGTCTCCAGGATCTTGACCAACTCCTACAAGAGGCAAAGGGAACCATTCGAAATGACTCCCGTGTATCTTCCAACTTCATCATAAGGACGATCCACAGTGATGACTGTAGCTTCCTCGCCTCACTGCAACAGGGCTCTGAGGTCAACAGCTCAGCAGTGTGGAGCTGCAGGGAGAGGCTGTCGTTGCTCAGCCTCACACACATTGTGGAGACTAATGATCAAAAGGAGGAGCTCGCCCTGCTCTGGAGGTTCCTGCAGAAGGTGTGTGTCTCACAGATGTAAAGCTTTGATTAATCATAATTCACCTGTCCACTCAACCATATGTTCCTCGAGTGCATGTGTGAATTACTGACCAGACTGGGCTTTTTGTTTGTTGGTTGGTTTTGTTTTTTTGAGGTGACACTGTGCACTATGGATAATTACAAAGTTTTCTTTTCTGAAACCTTTAGACTGAATGTCACATTTGGCCCCATGTATTATGAGATCAATGAGTACAAAGCTTTTTGTTACACATTTCTAGAGTTGAATAGTCTATCTTTTTCTACAACCTTCATTTTTATCAGTGCACTGCCACACTATAAATTATCTTTATATTCTAAATGTAAAAGTATTAAAGTTTCAATAAATGTGTTATTGTTCTCAGCCTGGGCTGTTGAGGCATTGTTGTCAGCTGAATGGTTTGTGTTTCTTTTTTTTAGGAGAGAGAATTTCGACATATCAAATTCCTCCCAGAAATCCTAATCCTGCAGAAACGTTTGGTGAGAAAGTACCAGAATGCATCTGAAGAGATCGTGGGCTCCATCAGAGAGTTCATTGATCAGCAAAAAGGTGCAGAGATTATAAGGACCTAAATTCTCTCCAAATGTGAACAATGAAGTGACTAATCTACAGTACTATTTCTGAATAAATGTGAAACTCACAGTTAAAATCCTTCAGTGTCGGCATTTGCTGCAGCTTTCTGTTTCATATCATGTCATACAAATGTTTTTAAATCACTTGTTTTAGAAATGAGCCCATGGTATCAAAAGCTCGTTGAGACCTTCCTGAAAACATGGAATCAGCTAAGAGTTTCTGTGACTAGCAGTAAGTAAAGCACCCTTTCTACTATTTATCTGAACAACAACATAATTTGTTGGTGTAATTGTGTTTTTGTTCCCTTTTTTAAATAAAAAGTTTTTGTTCATTTTGTTCAATTTTTTTTTTATTGATTTGACTTTGTCTTAATAGGTTTAAATGGGAACCGTGGAATTCCTGATGGATTTCTGTTGCCTTCGAGAACAAACACAATTACATTAATCGCATTTACAATGTAATCTAAATGATATTTTATATACCATGGAGGTCAAAATAATAGCAAAAGATCTGTAACACTGACCAGTTCCTTAAAACATATTATCATTATTATTTTTTGTTGTTGTGATTAAATGGAACAGTTAATGAACACATATCTAGATTTTTGTTTTATTGGAAATGAGGAATTCTTAATCTTTCCTTTCAAAACTATAGATGAAAAAAAAATTCCAGAGGAATTTTGCAGTAAGGATTTGGACCTGGACAGTGAGCTGCAGTACCTCCTGCCCCGTCAGCAGGGCCCAGGCCTGTGTGCCACAGGGCTGCTCAGCTATCTGGTGACGCTCCACAATGAGTTGGTGGATGCAGTGGACCGTCACACAGGAGAGGACAACAGGTACGTTTTTAATCCAGTTTATTCTGGCTTGTTTTTTCCTACCTATCTATTTTTTACCGGATGTTCAAATGAAACTTCAATAATCTAAGTTAGACGAGTCAAGTAAGAATCAGTCAGGGGGGTTAGTAGGAAAAATCCATCCTTTCACTCGGGAGCTTGACATAGATACCCAGAGCCACATAACCAATTACTGAGTCAATGCTATTGATATATTATATATTGTAAATATAATACAGTTCAGTTTTGCTCTCAAAAACATTTTTCATCATTCTAGACCCACATTTAACCAAAATGATTTCAGCAAAGAATTGTTGGAAGTTCATGTCCACATTGTGATGTCTGCAGTGACTACACAGTGAGTCTGTCAGAGCTAATGGAGCAGCATGTGATCAGCTACGATGTGGAGAAGGACCTGTTTCCTCTGGTTTTGTCTAACTGCCAGTACAGTTTGGAACGTGGCCACGAGACAATATCTCAGTATGACCTGCCCAGGATCCAACAGCAGATCCTCACCCGCTTTCTGCAGGGAAAACCTCACATTACCCCCGCAGTGAGTCCACACAGACTGGTTTGGTTAAAATGTCCCATTCCTAAAATGACACAAGATTAAGCTACTTTGTTTGTTCCACATATTTATTACACATTTATGTACACTGCTACAACATGTGGGTCCTTCCTGACACAACCTCCAAGAGATTTGTTTCTTTTTCCAGGATAAATCCAGGAATCTTTTGTTAGGCAAAAGTGTAAACCACTGCACTATGGGGATTGTTTTTATTGTGTTGGTTAACTACAGTGGCAGATTTTCATCATTTGACTCGAGTATTGTATCTGTTCTGTGTTATCATACTTATTTCAAGGTCATATGTACATATTTCAGTGCTTCATTTTAACTCGCTGTGTTTTATTAAGGGAATTCCCACATTGGTCAATATGCAAGAGAGAGAATATGAAACCATTTTCAAAACTGTTCATGGAAAAGTGCCACAGGTAAAGTAATATGAACCATATTGCGTTTACATTAAAGTTCTAATATGTGTCTGGGAGATTTTCTTAATAAATATACTTACTATCTATAAACTATAAGTGGTTATTACAGGTATAGTAGATTGATGTTTTGTTTATCACCAAATCACATAAATTTTTCAAGCCGAATAATCACAGCAAATAAGAAACATTGTCCTAACATTAATCCATAAAAGTTCCACTCACACATTGGATGATGTATTTTTACAGTACGTTATGACTTCACTGCTTTGTTTCTCTATCAGAGTGCTCTGTCCCGTTTGATTGGGAAGTCTGTGTCCAGACAGTTGGACTCCTACAGCGAGGTGTGCGAGGCGCTCAAGATTGTGGAGCTGCTTCTGGGTTTCCTCTCAATGACTGGTGGTCATCCCAAAATGAAACTGGTCACTTACCTTCAGGAAATACTAAAGATGGACCAAAATATTAATCATCACATACTGAAGGTCATTGCATGTACACTCTGTCACTCTGAGCTTCACATATCAAAAATGAGTATTAATGACAAAGCAAAGACCACAGAGAACAAACTATTTATAAGTTGTTGGGGGGGTTTCACTTTTTTGCAGGCTTTTGCCAAATGTGAACTGCAGCACTGTGTTTATCTGTGGAAAGTCCTCTCCTCTCTCAGATCTGAAAAAATGCTGCAGCTCAAAAGGGTAAGGTTTGCAGTATGTTTTGTTTTCAGATACAAATAAAATTTCCACTTTATACACCATGTGCTGTTTTTCACTGAGGATATGTAAAATGAAAGTTCTGATCCTAAGCTCCTGTGTTAGCACTTTGGTCATTATTACAAGACAAATGCTGCTTATATGCCAATCCATCTAGCATAAACATACAAAATACATGACTGTGTGTCTTGTTAAAAGGAGCCCTTTTCGGGGTATCCAGCTGAGTACCAGGTGCCACTGACTGAGGAAAACAAGACTGAGCTGAAAGGATTCATGTTCAGAGGAAACGTGGACCAGTGGCTGCTTGAGATGCACGAGTTCATCTTGTTGCGTCTGGGCCGCCTACGGGCCACTGAGAACTACAATCCAGCATGGAGGTAAACGTGTTTGGTCCTGATTTAGTGTTTGTGAGGAGAGATTTACATCCTACACCTCACAGTCACTGCAGATGATGCTGTGTAGCCAAAATACGGATATACAAGGTCGATCTCAGAGATGTAAATTAAATTACAAAGATATGCATAAAGTTATAGATTAGTCTGAATAAAGCAAAAGGTTTTCATGTAAATATAAAAAAAAATACTTACATTTAAAACTGTTAGTTTGTCATGCTACATTTTTCTTAAAATCCTTAAATTAAAGCTTAAAATCTGCACTTTCATCACATGTTGAATGTTTAATTCAAAATCTACTGTGATGGCATACAGAGGCAAAACTATTTTAAAAATGGACTTCCAAGTACTTTGTGCATGTTTTACTGTCTTTTTGTTGGCCTTGGTTATACATTCATATCTGTATAATGTGTCCCATCGTTTAGAGCTTCTGTCTATGCTCAAAGTGTGAACTCTTTATTTGTTAGAATATTTTGTTGTTTTCCTGCTAAAAGAAAAGTAATTTGCTCAAATGTAAAAGTAAAGTAAATGTAAAGTTATGTATTAAAATGAATATGTTCTTTCTGACAGTGTGAAGAAGGCGGTCAGTGCATACGTGGATCGTAAAGAAGTAGAAGTTCCTCTTTACATGGAGGAAAACTTCTCTGAAAATCTGCTGCTGTCTCAGATAATCGAGACCTGGAAATACGCCATCACAGCCAAACAGGAGTTGATGATGGAGTGGTGAAATGAATGAGTGCATAGAGAGATAGTAGTGATCTAAAGAAGCAAAAAAAAGTTTTTTTCTGCATTTATTGATGTAATAATCAAAGGATCTGTTGTTTTTGAATTATTGAATTGAATTATTTTAGATATTTTATTCAACAACAAACTATATTTACATTTTAATATTTCATTACATTTTATTTGTCTTGAAAATGGTTTGAATTTAAAAAAAAAAGAGTAATGTAATCATGCTGCAAGGAGTGAATATTATTTCTCCATCTGATAAGAAATTAAAGCAATAGTTGACTAATACATGGGGGGGGGCAGATCTTGTTATCTAATGTAAATGAATGTGCAGCGGTTGATGATAAACATGCAAGGGAATGGTATACTGCGCATTTTACACTTTTTAATACATATTTTTTCTTATATTTTAAAATGCTCTAAGTTTTCATTAGCATTTATGTAAAAGTTGAGATTTGCCACATTTTTTATTTCATTTAGTAGCTGATTTATCTGATTTTTTTTATGACGTGTGTTAAACAAGATTTTAGTTTATCAGTTTAAGTCATATTACTTCTTTGAAGTCTTTATTTGTTTATTGTCTTATTGATGTTTTTCTTTATTGGTCTGTGAGAAAGATCAGAAATGACTTTAAGCTCAGTGAAAAAAAATGAAACAACAAAGCAGATTAAACTCAAGCACATCATGAGTGAGCAGCTCATGTATTTACTGTGAGAGCAGTTACATTATGACTGCTTTCATATATTTCATATATCATTCTTGCATGATTATGACAACAGGATGGATCGATGAACTGATACAAAAACTGCACATTTTCCATTTTTCTTACATGTTAAAATAATATCAATGTTAATTTGCATAAAAGTAGCTTGAATATGTTCATTTAAATAAAACAGGCTTACACTCTGAGATTATCCATTTATCTGTGTTGGAAAGTTTGATTTATCAGATTTTTAAGCAACGTCATCAAACGTGATGAATTTATGAGTTTATTTTTCATCTTAAAATGTATAAACCAAGAAGTTTTACTTTTCTATTTTTGTTTTACAATTTTAATTTTTCATTCCATTACTGAGAAAAATGTTCACTTTGATTATTTTTTTCGTGGTATTTTGTCATTATTCTTGCATTATTTTACTTCCAAAGAACAAAGTGTGATTTGAACATTTTAAAGACATCTACATGATACTGAGATAAACTAGTAAAGAAATTATTGATTGATAGTTTTCATTTTACATTTCACTAACAGTCTCAGATAATTTGTTTGTATGAAAATAAAAGCCAATATTTTACATTTGAACTATTTTCTATAAAACTTGGACTTGAACGATTAAAAATGACACAGGCTCAACAAAAACAACGATACACAGCAGGGAAGATAAAACGAGTGCATTATTTCTTTGATAGGAGCTGTCTGCTCATTTGTTGCATTTTGTCAATCTAAAAAATTACAAGTCATTTAGAAAATTTGGCTGATTTTTACAGATTATGTACACCTTTCTTCTTTTTTCTGCTTTCTTTTTTTATCAAGTATATTTTACTGTTGACCAGCACCATGAACTGGTAAAGACAAAATTGTATTACTTTTTCTTTCTTAAATCACATATCCTGTACTGATTATTTGTTGTGTAGCTTCTAAAAGACTAAAGTACTTTGAAAAATGTTTCATATGAAAGTCAATAAAGCAGTTGTTACACACACAGGACCTGAAATGTTTCATTCCTGCCATAGTTACACATTTTTTACTCACTTATTGAAAATGAACCCCTTTTTAAAATGATCGGTTCAGCTTCAGATTGTCTTAGATTATCAGGTTACTTTATGATTCATTGTGAGTACATCAAAAGTGTTTTTTAAAAAATGTAAATACCATAACATTTTTTGTTTTATGGTTGATTACAGTGCCTTGAAAGTCTTCATACCCCTTGAACTTTTACACATTTTGTCACCTTACAGCCACAAACTTAAATGTTTTTGATTGAGATTGTCAGTTATAGACCAACACAAAGCAGCACATATTTGTAAAGTGGTAGAAGAATGACACATGGATGTAGATAAAAGTTGTAGATGGTTTTAAAACAGGGCTAAGTTATAAAAAAAAATATTCCAACATCTCCAGGGAGCACTGTTCAATCCATCATCCAAAAATGGAAAAGGTTCGATGCAGCTGCAAACCTACTAGGACATGGCCGAGCAAGGAGAGCACCGGACAGAGGAGCTTCCAGGAGGCCCATGATGGGGCTGGAAAAAATCCGCAGCTCAGCTGGGAGAGTCTGTCCACGGGACAACTATGAGTCATGTACTCCACAGATCTGGCCTGTATGGAAGAATGGCAAGAAGCCATCATTGATAGAAAGACAAAGTCTGCAAAGGACCTGAGACTGCGAAGACAGCAAGACAGTGACCCTAAATCATTGAAACAGTGTCCACTGGCCTGTAGTTGTGAATAGACTGCAGAGTCCTGGCCTGACGAAGTGGCTCTTCTGTGTTGGTCAAACCGCTTCAGCAGAGGTAGTTTGATTTTCCCGATGTATAAATCCTGGTAATCCTCCTGGCACTTAGCAGGGTCCACTATGTTACTCTATGTTGGGGGACCCGATCCTTGGGGTGACCGATTTTTGGCGCAGCATGTTTTAGGGTTTTAAAGTCACGCAGACATGGTGTGTAGAGTAAATGTATCTCAGCTGTTCTGACACATAAAGGATTAGCAAAGGTTTCTGGTTAGGCAGCAATTGTCCTGCTTTCCCAGTTTTGACAACCGTATTTACTCAGGGCCAAGGCCGCTGTATCTGTGGGGATGGTGTTCACTCGAGGGCTCAGAAGGTGTGTGCGTGTGTCTATTACTTAAAACACCCCAAAAAGGCATAAAATAAATCACTGTATGATTTAATGCACTTTGACAGAGTAGAAAAACTTGTTATCAGCACCACTTAACTACAAGACCCTGAGCAGCTAACTGAGGTGCAGACATGAGGACTATTTTAAATAATTACAACTCCTTTAACAAAAGCTGATTTATTCTCATGTTCTCCTGTAAATAAATTACAATATCATCTTTTGTTACAAAAATAAAATGAAACCCAACCAACACGTCACATGTTGGACTCTATCCATTCTTTTTGTCTGGATATCCTTACTGGTTGTTTTACAAATGTTTTAACAGAAGTCTTAATTTACAGGGACTGGATTCTTGTCTCCTGGTTATCAGTCTGTTGTTCACCTGCAGTGACTGACCCCACGGTGTAGAAAACAGACGAAAAAAAGAGAAAAAAAGAGAAAGGTCTCAAACCACAAAGCTTCACCAACATCAAGGAAAACAAAGTATTCATGCAACAGAAGATGGGCCATTACACCATGAAAACTACACCTGAGGAGACAACAGCCAAAAACTAAAAGTAAAAGCTTCTTCCCAGTGTACCAACAGATGCAAAGTGAAATTTAGATAATATGGTTTATGATACAAAATGTTCTTGTTATAACGATAAACACACTGATGCTAAAGGAGGAGTCTGGCTGATACACTGGCATCTTAATAAAAAAATGTTAATATCAACTTCCAGATGTTAAAAAACAAAATTCAGTGCAAACGCACGGCTTCTCTTAACATCTCAGAGTGAGATTTCTGCAACAATCAGTCCTAACAGCAGAAAAACACACCAAAGAGATTTTTTCTTCATGTGCTGAAGGAAGAATCACTGATTAACAGGATGTTGTCAGAGGTGCAGCGTCGTCCGTCAGTGCTGGTTCTTCATTCCCTGTGGTTTTCCTGGTTTCTTGTCCGACTGCTGCTGCTGCTGCTGCTGCTGCTGACCCCGACCGGGGCCGGTCATCCCTCGGCCACGGCTGCCAAACAGACCTACAGAGAAGATACAAGAGAAAATCTGTGTTAGATCTGGTAAAAGAAAGTATTCCTGATTCCCAGTAAGCATGACCAGATCTTAATACTTACAATTCAGTAAAAAAATATAATAAAATAAATAATATAGGAAATTGGTATGTATCACTGAAAAATGTAAAAAGTTATAAAGATCCTGCCACCAACATCGAGTAAAGACCAATACATGTTTAATAAGTAGAAATGCATCACACAACCATCACAGGTTTGTCAGAGGAAAAAAAATCCAGGTGAAAGACACACCTGGGAATTAAAACTTTATTATCTGAGAAAAGGACTTTAGCTCAGTCTTTCAAAAAAATTTAAAAGGGAAACATCTACTACTACTGCCCCAGAAGCACAGACTTTGAGTGTAGCTCAAGTTAAAATCCTTCAAATCCCCAAAATATTTGTGGATGTCCATCTTTGCAAGCAGATTTGGAGGCCTACAGAAACTACAATGCAACCTTTATTCTGAGAGGCCACATTGTTAACCACCACATCACCGTGCTGCCCAACTAGGAATCTCTTTAATATCTGTTATAAGTCACATCAGGTTTTGATGTGAAGCAGCCAAAATCTTCTCATGTGGATGCAAACAAAAAGAAATTAGTAGATATGAAAATGAGGCTCCTGTTGGTCAAAACATGCATAAATGTGATAGAAGCTGTCAGAAATGTCAGCTATGATTACGATAATAGTGCTGTGTTTCTAGGCTATCGCTAATCCTTCAACTTGGTGAAATTAAAGTTGGACTCTGATCATTTCTTTTTACATTGATCAGGTATAAATCTGTTTATTTACGAACACTCTGGAAAGAACTGAAAGAAATTTGGAAACAATACTCAGTACTGTCCCACGTTAATCAACACATCCAGGATGAACAACAAAAGCGGCTTCACTCACCTCGGCCACCTGCTCCTCTTCCTTTGCCTTGCTGTTTGTTCTGCTGGGCGCCTCCGCGTCCACGTCCCTTTGACACCACCTCCTCCTTCACCATATCGATGATTTCATCTGGGATTCGCAGATATTTGATGGTGCTTCCTCGGATGTAGCACTCAGGCATTCTCCAGAACTTATCGCCGTCCTGTAAGAGGGGAGTGGGGCTGTCGGTTCATCAAATTGGCTTAACCATTAACTCGAGTTTAAAAGAAAAAAAAAAAAGGCTTTCTCATAAGACCGAACAGAAACAATACTTTAGTGCATTTAAAAGGGAAACAAAAATCCAAAAGTTCACTCTCATTCCTGTTTACCATTCAAGTCCCCTGTAGTGATGTAGCTAGAGTATTGAGTGGCTCAGTCCAAATCAGTGTTTTTGGACCACTGAGAGAAAAGCAGGGCTTTGTACAAACAGTGGAGGGCAGACAGCCAACAGATGCATCCACCAAAAAGTGGGAATACCTTACTCAGCAGCACACAACACTGACACTTGGAGCAGAGCGAAAGCTTCAAGTAATGAATGAATCATGAAAATGGTCTTTTCTAACATCACGGGCAGTCATTGATCTAGAGCTCTATTGTCCACAGATAAGTGAGAGAGGTCAGCGTTACCCTGGACGTGCAGATCACTTCTCTCAAGTTGATGTTCATCCAGTTATCACAACTGACCAGGTGACCGTTGTATGTCTCTCCATTCTTCAGCTCCACCAACTACAGAGAGAAAAGAAGAAGGGGGGGGGGGGGGGGGGGGTCTTAAAT
>VUQR01023589.1:8180-26274 GCA_015108515.1 Hemichromis elongatus | reverse complement strand
GTCATTACAAGACAAAAAAAAAAAAAAAAAAAAAGTGGACACAAAGGGGCAAAAAATAAAATAAAAGGAGGTAGCCCAAGGCTTAGTGGAATGACAAAAATCAAGGCATTCAAAAAGGAAGGATTAAAAGAAAAAGAATTTTAAAAAGAAGCGGCACACAACTTTGTTCCCCAGCTTTCCTTTTACATTTGTGAAATGGGGATGAAATCTCAGAGAGAGAAAACAAAAAGTAGTACAAAAAGCTAAGAAGTTAAAAAGAGGAAGAGGATTTGACACACTTCAGTAGTACTTCATAGTCCTCGACAGGAGGGGTGGTCGGGGTGGGTTTCTTCTGGGGACGTGGGGTGAAGAGTCAGGGAGGAGGAGGAGGAAAGGTTCGTCAAGGATGCAGAATGGTGGAGAAAAAAAAAACAAAAACACACACACAGAAGGCTGACGGAGTCGGTCTCCCATCACAAGAGTTCGTACTGCCGCAGGTGCATTCTCTGGATGATGTCCCGGCAGTCGTTGAACACCCGCCGGATGTTCTCTGTGTCAACGGCGCAGGTGAAGTGGGGGTAGCAGTAGTGTCTGCCGTCGCCGCTCGCAGTGCTGATCCGCTGAGGAGGACACAGACACAACACATCACATCCTCCACGCCACAAGCACACGTTCATCCACCCTGATGTTACCTCAGTTTCTCAGACCTGCTTCTTTGTCTTTCTTCCCTTTCTCATTATTTTTCTTCTTCACAGCTAAAAGCTCTTACAGCACCATTCACACCTAAAAAAAAAAAAAATCACACAACTTCCTGCCTCTGCAGTTTAAACTGTGACTTAAATATTGTTCATCATTTTTAAGATTTATGTGCCAGAGCCAATGTTATGGTAAGTTGTCTGTGCACTTGCAGTAGTACTTTGACACAAAGGCCTCCCAGCTCCTTATTTTTAGCGCCCTCTATAGGTTAGCTATCACATCACAGGTATTAATAGACTGCCACAGTGTGCATCTTTCACCAAGGTGCACAAAAAAAAAGTTGTGATACAAGAAAGTCTGTAATGTGCATAATTCCTCCTAAAAGTGCACTGCATTTAGATGTGTGTGATGACCATCACACATACTCCCAGGTATCTGTCCCAGGTAACAGGAATATTATCCTAACATTTATTTCTTGGAAATTCACAGCTCGCTGTCATTACTAGAAACTAAGACAAGTGATTTTAGAGCAATCAGTCCCTAAATACAGCTTACAGTGTGTCAAGCGTGTTAAACACTGGCCAGATAACCACACTAGACCCATATTTGTTCTACCCACTCAAAAAAGAACAACGTTGGTCACTATTAAACTGAATCACTGGACTCAGTATTTTAATATGACAGAAATTAATTCAGCCATAGGACGGCTCACATTCAAACACCAAGAACAGATGTAACCCTTCATTTCCTGAACTTAATGTTTCAAGTTATTAAAAGTCCTACTAATACAGTTATAATCTGTTTGATAATCTTTAAGATCTAAGTCTTTAAGATTTTTTGTGAGTACACAGCAAAAATGTAATGCAAAAACAGCTTCATTTATAGTAAAAATGAATGCAACCGAATGCCATTTCTTTTTTTGCCAGACTATGTTTTACGATCAGCGGCAGGACTTATAGCAGCAGTAGTAGCAACATCTGCGCACAACTTGTCCCCACGAGAAGGTCGACACCACCAGAAAAGGTTCACCGGGTTCAAAGCAACATAATGGGGCCAGCTGGGATTACAGGTACGTGTATAAAATACTAAGTTATGAATTAACAGGATAAATGCATTCGTGGCTGGACACTGATTCACTTCAGCTCACTTGAAGCAGTCCACACTTACAAGAAACTCGTCTCGGATGAAGAACTTGGCTCTTGTTACTCTTGGGTCTTCACCAGGTTCAGGAGTTGCTAAAAAAGAAAAACAAATTTGACGTTAATACAGACCAAGAGAAGAAATTCAAAAGTGTCTGTACATAGAGAAGCCAGCTGCAAAAAGAAAGGAACAAACCTTCATTTGGTATGGTGTAGCGAGCATATTCAGGGAAGTAGTCTTCAATTTTGGATTTTCCAGCTAGTACTTTCTCAGCCAGCATGTCCTGCTTGTTCAGGAATAATATGACGGATATAGTACGTAACCATCTGAGGAAAAAAAAGAAAAAAAAACACCATTAAAGATACTGCGCTAGCTTCAACCTTCAGCAGTGGAAAAAGAGTCTAAAAACAGAATGTGATCATTTACCAATTTGCAGATTTTCAAAGATAAAGCTCTTAAAGAGTAATCATATTTAGTTTGTATTTACGGCTGGACAAACATCCTATTAAAAGGTGTTTTATTTGATTATATGAACTACTTTTTAAGCCTTATCTGGGCAATTTCCCTCATTGCAAAAGTAAATTGAGCATTTTCTAACATTTTGTGATAAAAAAAAAAAATCTTCCCGGGAACTCGCCTGTTGTTCCAAATACTGCGGAAAAGGTCCAGAGCTTCCCGTAGCCTGTTGGTGTTATTGTCTTCCCTTATTACCATGTTGTAGCTGCTGCTGGCCACCACAAAGATGATCGCAGTAACGTCTGGAGGAAAATGAGGAGATAGATATTGACGTCACTGGTGTTAAAGAATATATTCAAGTCGTGTCAAATCACCTTTATTTATATGGCATTTAAAACTACGGGAGTGGACACAAAGTGCTTTCCAGTTAAGGGAAATGTATTATCATTCAAGGTCTAAAAACACACAAAAACACACCGAGAAGGAAAACTAAATTTGTAGTAATATGCAAAGCAAAACCAGAAGAGAATCTAAAAATAGAAACAATTGACTAAAAGAGCACTTTGTCAAGGAAAACGAAAAACAAGACAGCTCAGGTTTGACTAAAAACAAGTCAAACCACATGGCTCCTCAATACTAATTTAAGATTTGGACCTGCCCTTATGCAACTGACAGGATCCTGGAGCTGACAGAAAATACCTTAAGACGGGCAGGATGTAATGGGAGGAGAATGAGCTGCAGGTCGAGGATGTACAGTGTGGCTATTTGAAGGAAAACAAGGAGGAAAAGTCTCACCGTTAAAGCACTGAATCCATTTTCTCCTTTCATCTCTCTGGCCCCCAACATCAAACATGCTGTGGAAGATACAGTAATGGGTCAGATACTCGCTGCTGCCCTCTTCTGATCAAAGAGTTCGTATCACTCAGGACAGGGCATCAGGTACATACTGTACGGCATTTACACACCAGTTTTGTTTCACAGATTGTCCTGATAAAGAAATCCTCACAAAAGACGTGTTTCTGTCTTGAATTACATGTGCTTCTCGTTTGCAAAAAGAGATCCTTGACACTTATGGAATGACTGTGGATGCAAAAATAATCAATTAATTAATAAATGTTATGAAGGGTAAAATTATTTGTAATATCTGTGTGTCCCTGACTGGATGTTTGGAAGTCATCAAAGCTGAATAATGACAAACGCACACCCAAAGGGAAGTCATGACCCAGACCTTTTTTAACCAATCGTTTAGGATGATATAATGTGATACAAAGGCCCATTTCAGATGGTAGAATAAGACTGTTGTGTCTGCGACTGCGGAAATGGGTCACCTCATCTGACATCATCAAAGCTGTTACAAAACATTTACTCTAACCTTTATCGGCTGCTCTAATAACTGTAACCAACAGTAAATAACTTGCAACGGGCTCAGAAATCACACTGGTCGACCGCAGGGGAATCATTTTGCATTTTAGTCACCTCTATGACGTGCTTTCCTACCTCATCTTCCAGCTGCTGAGCAGGTTGTGGGCTCAGGGTTTTGTTCAAAGGAACAAACTTATGACATTTGAGGCTCTTAACACGAGGCCAGAGTAAATATAGCAATAACACCCAAGAGGGCAGTGATCCAACAAAAAGGCACAGTCCAGTGTTTTTGAAAAAGAAAATTACTGGAAATCTGGAAAACACCTAGACAGTCTCATTTTCATGATTCTGTGAAGTCTGGAAAAGTTGCTGCATAAGAGGCAATATTAGATAAATGAATGTTAAAAGCAATACGGAGCTCGTGATTATTTTGTTCACAGGGGTGTAAATAAAGAAATGAGCTGAAAACACGATGATAACAAAACAGTGATAATACTGAGCCTTCCCATCCGGACTTTATAATGACCTCTCATCAAAAAGAAACAACAAACAAAGAGGAATGTGGCAATGAAAACTAAGACCTCCTGGTATTTATATGTACACGTCAGGGTTGCCAGGTCTGTGTGACAAAACCAGCCCAATACCCAGAGCCAGCAGAACACATTTTCAGTAGTGCAAATTTAATTCCTCTGATCACTGTAATAATGTAGCATCTACTAGTAGATTTATATTTCATATCAATAATCCAAATCTGAAAATGATTAGTGTAAATGTAGAACGGTGAATGATTTGCCTCTTTGTAGGCTCAGTTCAGCAGAGGGGTGTGGTTGCTGTCAGTGTGAAAGTTAGCCGAGCTGTGCGTGCGCCAGCGTGCATTTGTGTGTGTGTATATATGTAAAAAAGCAAAACAAAACACTGCTTTCGTTAACATTTAAACCTACTAATGTAAAAATATTGCTGTAACTGCTGATCAACTACTCAGCAACTACTTCTTACGGGCATCGGACCCCAGTTTATGTTGAATCCTCTTCAGGTTGGAAGGATGTGGATTTAGTTTCCTAGCTGATGAAACATTTTTGGAAAACTGTACTTTTTATACCAACTAGTTCAGTCCTGGCTTTAATCCAGATTTTCTTTTCTACCTATGTACAAAATATTTTGCCCCTCCCAAAAAGGTTTAGCTCTTCTCCCAAAGGGAAAATACCAGGAATAATAATAAATAAATAAAAATGTAATCCCCCCCCCCCATTTACTCATTGATAAAATGCATTTTGTTAAGTAGGTAACTTTATAAATCTACTGACGTAGTTCAAATAAGGAAACGCAGTTCTTTGGATCAGCTTTGTGCAGTTAACCCCAAAGGTCCCATTCTAAGCGTGCAGAAACCCTGTTCTCAACTATTTCATGTAATATACATTCCACATTTGAACCTTTTTTTTATTAGCCTTATTTACCCTGGCAACACAAGCTGCTAACATGGTTTACAAAAGTGGCAAACAATGAGAATAAATGAGGACAAACATGTCTTCAAATGTGTGTGTTTTCTTCCTTTTTAAAGCTAAGTAGAGACTTACTGAAAGTTGACTTTATCTACTTGGAACCTCGTCTCGAAAATCCCTGAAGTTAACACTCGGCAGCGTAGCAGGTCCTACACGAAGTGAACACAAAGAAACAAACACACAGTTCAAGGAAAGGAGGGAAAAAAGAAAGAAAAACAACAGTGCAGGTGATTTATACATTTAATACCGAGTACACTGGCAGGAGAACTGACCTGGTCTGTTGGCGTGTAGTCGCTCTGTCTTACAGAATCAATTCTGTCCAGAAAACTGCAAAGGAGGGAACAGAAGAGTAGTTAAAATTTGTTTGTCAGCCAACCATTTCTATGTGCTGCAAAAGATCATCAACATATAAAACATAAAGTCACAAAAACTGTAAAACAACAAAATGATTGATCGTTGTTTTCATAAATACTGAGCCTTTACTGAACCGGCTCAAAAACATAACTCATGATCTGATCAGCTTGAAACTACAAATGCCACATAATACATTTTATTATATCTGCGCGCTACATTAAAATATTTACATACTACACTGAATAGTGCAGGGGACGGCTGTAGGGATGGGTACCGATATCCGGTGCCATAACATAAACGGTAGTAACCAGACCGAAAAGCAGCGCACATTTCGGTGCTTTATTTTTTCCTGAGATGTCATACACTTTGGACTTAGCCAATCATTTTATCTTTCCAAGGATAGTAGGCGGGTCCAGGTAGGTACGTTCTTTTCGAGCAGAGCTACAGATTAAAAATGCCCAAGGCGAAGCGGTCAAAAGTCTGGCTGTACTTCACAGCAAAAGGATCAAACTCAGCAGCCTGCGCTGAGTGCTTTAAGGTGATACTGTGCAAAGGAGGTAACACATGGAATCTGATGAAACACCGGGCGACGCATAGCGTTTTTTTAAAAGCCGAGAAATGCACCGTATACGATGGCTTGCTGCACGACCTCACACCAAGAATCTACTATGGGCGTGGTGCCTGTTATCGGACCCGGTGTTAGGAACATCCCCCAAGAACCCGAAGAGGAGAGTCGTGGCCCTAACCCTGCCAATGTAGCAGAAATGATGACGGCTCATGATGGCAGCAGCTTAATGTTGTTCGTGTGTAATTTATGTTGAGTAGGCTAACCACGTTATTAAATTAATGCATGCAAGGTGAACTAGCGAACACTGTCGTAGTTACATGCAGCTGTCTTCTTGTTTGGTTGGTTGCTGATGATACCTTGGTTATCATTTTGCAGAAAAAAGAGACTACTAAAAAGAAAAACATAAGAGGTTTTTGGACAAAGTTTGTAGTCTCCATTCTTTAAGCACCGGTTCAGGCACAGTTTAAGCACCAGCACCGTTTCAAAAGTACCGGTTTGGCACCGGTATCGGATAAAACCTAAACCATACCCATCCTTAGACGGCTGCCATGTCTGACTCCTGTTTTAGGCCTGTTAGGCCGGTGTTAAGGCAGCTGCATGCCACAAGAGGGCAGGCCTGCTCAGTCTGGGCTATTTTGGTCTGTCTCTAGCCAGAGTGATTACATAAGGCGGTTACTGTGGAGGTTAGACAGCTTGCTGTTGCCATCTCTTCACTACTGAGAGAGCATGTGCAGCGGTAGCAGCAGCAGCAGCAGCTGGGCCTCTCTGCAGCACAGCAGGCAGGATGAGGACACCGAGGCTGGGGACACATGGTCACACAGGCCCCTCGATCATCTGGATCACATCATGAAAAGACTCCAGCAAGGCCGGTCCAAGGGCCATGATACATTTAAAACACACCACGGGTATTTGAAAAGACAAGGCACAATATTATAAAGAATAAGTCCACGAGCCAAATGTATAGATCAGCTCTTAACATTTCAACCTTTAGTCTCTTTAGCATGATTCACCGATGTTTAGCTTGCTGTTGCTTTAACATCTTTACTATGAAACCAACAGTGAATAACAGGGTTAGAAATTAACCAACTATTGGGCTCAAAACTAAATTGCTTGCTACAATACAAATGTGCTTGCTGCACAAAATTCAAATGTTACTCTTTAAAAAAAACAAAACAAAAAAAAAAAAACACACACACACACACACAGGCTTAAAAAGAGTTATAAACTGTGCTTTCTCATGCACGGTCTCTAATAGACAGTTGATATAATTTAATCATTATTTCCTTTCCTAAAGTAAAGTGTCTTTGTAAAAACAAAAAAACATTGCAGATGTGAAAAATCAATTTAAATTCACTTTATTTTATATAGCGCCAAATCACAACAACAGTCGCGTAATAACAGTTGTATGGTAAAGTAAAGATCCAACACAACAGTCAGATGATGCCCTTTGAACAGATGCTCAGCGACTGTGTGAAGGAAAATCTCCCTTGTAACAGGAAGGAACCTCTGGCAGAACCAGGTTCAGGGAGGGACAGCAATCTATAATATTTCTAATATTATTTTGGAGGACTATGGGTGGAACAATTTAAACAACTGAAAATGTCACTTTTCCCAAAAAGCATAAATATTATTCCATTACATGTTTGCTTATTCCATCAGGAAGAGAACATCTGAATCTCAATCAGCCTGCTTTATTTCAAATTAAATCCAAACTGCTCCGGGTAACAGCCGTGCCATATGACAGACACGTTTTACAGAGAGAATGGTACAAAAAGTCTGTCAGAGCAGAGGGCGTAAAAGTGTGTACATCTTACAAAGTTTCCTCATATTACATCTGAAGCTGGTGAGTGATTCTAGTAAGTAGGACACAGATGTGGACCAAACAGGCTCACCCTCAAATCCTTCATTTTCTACTCAAACGCTCGCTAGCTTCACGTTATCACAAGACAGCCATCGCGGCTCCGGTTTACATTAAACCCAACGCATTGGAAGACCGGCGTTCAGGGTTAGAGTTTATGTAGTCCATTCATTTTCACTTCAGCCCTAAAAGTAGTACACCTAACACACCCAATAAGAATTAAATAACCGAGAATGAATGCTCCATTATGAACCATTAGATAACAGAGACGCTGCTCATGTGCTCCGGACAACAATGTTTTCATCACACCAACTGTTTCTGCCCACAAAAAAGAAGAAGTAAGGCTATTTTTGAAAGAGCACTCCACTTTCTCACAGTAAAATCTTATACGTGAAAAGTAAATATGCTTGCAGTATTATTACATTTAACATATGCAGTACAGAGAAAAGGAAGGTCACATCTGAAATTAACTCGAGCAATTCACTTGGAAACCAAAGACACCATCATTATTTGGAAGAAATGCTTTCCAAAATCAGCTGGTTATATAGTCATTGCATTTGACATTCTTTTTGTGTCATTTTAATTATGCAATCATCTTATTTAAAAATATTAAGTATAAACTAGTTAACAGACAATGAAGTGCTCAGGACACATTACCACAGCCTGAGTTGGGATCTAAAAATGTATTATTTTAGTACCCTTCCTCTCCACCGGATCAACAGTCTGATCCAGCATGTAAAATTCCCACAATTCTTTCAGGTCTTCTAATTTACAACCTGACCTTTGAAGCTGAACCTGAATACACGTTTTAGACATTCAATTCAGCCTGAAAATCATCTTTGCAGACCTGACACATACACCTAAGACGTTTATGTACATAGTTTGCTTTGTAATGAGATGCCACCATCTGTGTGGGGTTGTCCATCTTACACTACATCTTACATGGTTACGTGTTTCCCTGCATCTACCATCTTTTTCTCTATAAATCTTATTATGCGTATAATGTTAGTGGTTTGAGTCCTGAATAAACAAAACTGGCCAGCGTTTCTCAGGAAAGAAGAGAAAGAAAAAAAAACAAGTAAACAAAATCCACATCATCTTGTGTTCAGTTTGAAGAGTTCATGAAGACAATTAAGAGTAGTGCTTTTGTTTATTTTGTTATATGGTTTTAGCAGGAAGCTGAAAATAACCTAAGGTAAGAATCTCTTTTGGTTATGATTATTTTTAGCAGCTCTTGCTGCCTTTAGCCCTCCTATTTTTATTTTCCGCTTAGCTATATTATTTCTGTAGACTTCAACTCAGTAAAAGATTATAATTTCCCCAAACCCATTTTCAAGCGGTTGTTAATGTTTCCCTTCCCCCTGGAGAGCTGGGGTTGTAGCAATGAGAATTTAATTTTAAGTTATTTTTGACGAGTATAGAGGTCAATGATGCACATAGGCAATTACAGATAAATGGGCAGCAAAACACACACACAAAAAAAAAATAAAAAATAAAAAAACAACCAGACTGTGTAAACAATGTGGGCTTCCGAAAATGTTTCGTGAGGTAGGAAACCAATCAGTGTGAAAATTTAACGAGATCGGGTCTCAAACTCGCACTTTTCTTAGTGGTTCGTCCGCTGTATTCATTGTTTCCTCTATCAAATGTCAGGATATGATAAAGGATGTGATAAATAAATAAAAATAAAATAAGCAGAGAAAGAGAAAATACAAATCTGTGGTTTAGAGTACCGCGTTTACTTTTTGTCCCGACTCTGAAGTCATACAACATGAAGCACACCCACCGTATTACACAATTAATTATATTATTTACCAATTAGCGCTTCTCTGGAGACAAGAAACACAACCAGTAAACCCCACTGCACTACACTGTTATTCGAGACGGCACAGTATAAGTTAAAGTGTTTCTCACTCGCACACAGACACACAAAAATACAGGCAAAGCCTTTTAAAATTCTCCAGCTTTTTTGCCCCAACAATGTGAGAGTATTTTTAGTCAGCCTTCCTTGCAGAAACCCAGCTAGGTTATAATTACTGAGTGCTTTGTGACTGCCATGTGACAGAAGTACTATTGGTAGAGCACTGGAGATCCAAATATAGTCTCTGTACCAGGCAAGAGGCTAGAAAAAGAAAAGAAAAAAAAAACAAAAAAACAAGAGTACTGGATCCAGGAAAAACGGCCGAAAAAGATAACATTGATCATCGAGTGGCCGTCCTGACAATGCCTTATCAAAAGGTTTCAGTGCAGTTTACAGCGACTACAGCTGTTCTGGTTGAGTGCTACAAATAGACGGGTTTAAGGTCCGGGGAAATCTGTGGTTTGTGCTCAGTTTCTTCAATTTCCTCCGAGAACTACTCAACGTTGTCATCGGAGATCTTTGTGTGATGTGGTCATTTTGTCATATTTGTGGCTATGGAGGGATAGCAGGCCGCCATTTTGACACTTTGTTTTTACCATGTGTACAATATATAGACAGAAAACTATGCTTGGCATTTATGAATTAGTTTTATGACTTTAAAATTTGTTCACAACCATCAAACCACATTAAATGAGATGTAATTTCTCATTTGTTTTTAGCCTGACACAGTAGCGCTCTTATAAAGAAGGCTTTTACTGTTTCCTGACTGTGTTCTGAGTATATTTTTAAAAGTAAAAAAAAAAAAAAAAATACCAATAATTTGCTCTCTAACAGTCCCCCTCTTATTCTCTTTGTCTTGTGCTGGCTCTGTATTTGGCTTAAACTCACTGTACTGGTGCTGTGTGTTATGTATAAACTTTGTTATGGGCAGTACCATATGGCTTGATTTGAGAAACACACTACGCAGCAAGTTCAGTATAGTCAGACCACACGAACGAGAGGCATCATTACAATTACCAGCTTTCTTTACCGTTTTTGCGCAGGACTTTGTTAACCAGGGAAGTAACAATTCCCAAAACTTGACTTATACCATGGCACAAACAACATCCTCACACATTTCCCTGCTTGAGATGAGCTTTCACAGTGCTATCTTCAGGTTAAAAATTTTTTTTTTTTTAAATCCCCCTTTATGGCACTAAATAGCTAAGTCGTTCATCTCACTCAGCAGTGCACCCCCTCTGGTTTTTCTGTGCCATTTGCCTAGTCTTTCCATAAAACACACACACAAGCATTATTGCACATACGCAGGCTGAGCTTCACTCAAGCACTCAGATATGTTGAGGGACAGTTAATGCAAAGTGCCTTGGGCCACATGTTGTTGCCCACTGAGCAGAAAAGGGTGCAGAGGGAAGATTTTGATGGGTATGTTTCCACCAGGAGCTCAGGGTCACCGGCCCCTCAGCTCCACAGCACCTTCTTCAGGAACCAAGGGTTAGCGCTTGTACACATGGTTGCCTTGCAAGAGGCACAAAAAGGAAACAACCAAAATAAAGCAGATATCTGAAAGAGGAGACCAAAATAAGAACAGATCACTTTTAAATTTGTGCTAAAATCAAATTATGTGCATGAAAAAAAGCACATGCCCAAAGAAAAAAAAAATTGAAGACATCAAAAGACACAGGAATAAATACTGGGGGGGGGGGAAATCCCCTCCAACTCACTGGAAACCTTCATACTAACCGACAGCAACCCAGACTCATGTGCTCATTTGATAATTGGGTTGACTTTTTACAAATAGCGGACCATCTTTAATTAGCAGCTCAGAGGATCCGATCAATAGTTTCCATATTTTGAGCGCTCGGGCCAGCATAATGGACTCTCACTTTAGTCTCCAACTGGCTGGTGACAGCGCCTAAAACACGTTGCTGGACATAAGACTGGACTGCACTCTAACTGATAACCCTCCATTTAAATGTTTTCTGTTTTAACTGTGCATATTTTTATCTGTAATGTGTATTTACCCTAATTTATTTTGTGTACAAATTGTATAGATCCAAGACCCCCCCAAATTTTTCTGAATAAATTTTAAAGGCAGTTTTTCTTAAGCTGGGCTTAATTTAATCAAGCTTCAATACATTTGTTGCTTAGAAAGTCACTGAAAATAACATAAGTCTGTGAATTTTACAGTTAAGTAAGAGAACACAAATTGAATTATGTGCAGACTAGTTGTGGTAAAGTGCATAGTCACCACATACAATTTAATCTGTTTTGAGCAACAACAAAAAACACATTCTTTTATACATTAAATCTAGGCAAAACTTAGTCCTTTTTAATAGCATTGATTTCCAAGAGCATTATGGGTAATTAAGCCATTTGAAAACAAGCATTTGGCATCCAAACAAAAAACTTTGCATTTAATGCTTTAAAACTAAATATTCATACCACTTTTCAAAGTTGAGTATTTCCCACTTTAACTGTGTTTTAATGGGTTACCACTTTCTCTGAGGACTTTCCCACTTCTATTAACAATCAGGCTATAAACTGTCAGAAGATGAATTACAATTTCCAACAGCCAAAGATAACAGATTCAGGTGTCTACTTTTTCTCCGACTAGCAGTCCTGGGGGTGTTTTCCTGCTTTGAGGAATTTTTGATGTGCCCAAAGAGCTTTTTGCCAGAGCCAAAGGAAAGTTACCGGAATTTACGTTAGCATAATAGCCATGTTTATGAATGCAAAAAAGTTATGTCAAATAAGGCAACAGAGACTTTTACCCCAAACGTAATGCAATTTAATACAAAAATTTAATTTTAAAAAAGCAGCCTATTCTGTTATTGGTGAGGCTGAAAACACTTTAGTAATGCAGTTATCTTTAAAAAAAAATGGACTATAGACTAATGTTTTCAGCTGTACTTGAACCATTTCTGAAAGTATAACCTGTACTAGTATCTGCATATCAATTGTAAATTTAAAGAAGAACTTCCACTCCACGCTTCATCTGTCTTCCCATATAAAACACGCCCAGTATCCTAACAAAACTGGCAGCGCTGCACAGCTCATCACATAACACGGCCTGTCCAATGCATTGAGCTGGTACAGCACGCAGGGCCACGTGCGGCGGGACACAGCGTAGGTAGAGCTGTGCAGGATCCCGGTCACCTGCTGGAAAGATCCAAGCCCGGGTTTCAACTCATCCATCCAAACAGGAACACTGTGCAGTTTGGGAGATGGATCTGAAACTAGACAAATCCATCAACGGCTCAGTGGGTACTTCCTAAAAATAGGAGCAAGAACGGAGACACTCCTGAAAGTCAAACCAAATCTTGTGTAAACAAAAGAGCCTGCTTTATCTCAAGGCCTCCATTTCGCCTTCCAGGCAAGCATCAAGTCATGGTTTTGAAAGGTGTTGTATAAAAATGTAAAATAGCCTGTAATGCCCTTTTGTCTCTGCTTAGTGTCTGTGTGGACCATTACACTACCTGTGTTTAAAATAGTCTCAGCCTCTGAATTGGAGCTAGAGTGGGAACATTGGGAGTGGACTGTGTCCCATGTGGAGCTCCCAAATACAGTTCTCACTGTGAAATTGACTTATGGGTTTCTCTAAATAATATTGAAGCCCGACATCGATGTGCTGTCAGTAAGCTACTGAATGAGTCTGTGCCAGAAATAGAAAACCTAGTAAAAATAGTCTAAATCAACATTATTGAGCAGGTTTCAAATCTCTTGCCTGTAAACAACAGCAGCCTCTATGTCAAATTAGTTGTTCCGCTTGGAAGTCAACCAGTGACCCAGTGAAAATGAGCTTTTCCTCTTTTCCCCTAATCAAAAGTCAATAACCAATGACTAATATTAGACAGGGGTGTCTACAGTATCAGTGCAGATTGCATAAGCCTGATTTGAGCTCTACATGGCTGAACAACCTGGTGACAGGAAATAATCCATAATGACAGAGGATGAAAGAAAACTCCACAATAAACAGAGCTAATTTCCTTTTATGTTTCTTACTATTTAAAGATGAATTCAGCCTGAACTTCAGTGCATATGATGTTTGTGTAGTTCGCAAACAGGCCTCTGGGTGGCATCCCTTCACTCGCGCTGCATGCAGCCTCTCTTCCACACTGACCCTGCCTGGTTTTAGCAGCTGGGTTCCCATGGCAACCCCAGACAGTCCATACCACTCCTCTCTCTCTCTTCCTAAGCCAGGCTGCACTCGTATCCTTCCATTCCCAGACGTGCTCATACATCAACACACAGCAGAAGCGTGGCCTGCGCTGGCTTTCTATTACTGTATTTGTGTCACTGTATCTGCATTTGTATGTTTGGTGGGAGGCCACCGGAAGCTCACGGCTTAGATTATTTTAGGAATCCACCTTCTCATGCTCACGAGTAAAATACAACCACAAGCTCTGGATGAATGGTCAAATCTGCTTTCAGAGTGAAATGACCAGAAAGTATCTGCGTGGCAGCCTTAATAAGAGCTGGATCGAATTCTCTAGATACTCAGGGAAGGTCCTTCAATGCTTCATTTATTTCCCGCTTTAGCAGAGGATACACTGGAGCATCCTTTATGAAAGGAAAGAAGATAATGCTATCCCATAATTCATAGCAAACCACTTCGCAACAGTCATTAGAAACAAACGATCAACACAACTGACAAGAGACACAGATCATGTAAATGTTAACAGTGTATTTTCCATTTCATGTCATAACCTGCTGATGTGTTTTGTGAATGATGCACATTATACTGCAGCAATAAAATATGGTTATCTGGATTTTTGGCTGTGAGCAGGCCGTAGATTTAAATAAAAAAACAAAACAAAACAAAACAATATGCATGAAACAAAGTGAAAGGACTTTTTTGTAGTCCATCTTCAGAGTTACACCACCACACTGCAGAACTGTGTCAGTGACATCAACCATCACATTATTAAAGAAGATTTTGAGTGCAGTTGGACTCTCTGCACACTGCAGTTCTCTCTTCCCATGTCCTTGTTAATTCTTTGCTTGATATCCTGACATTTTCAATCAAGGTCAAGCTAAAAGTATTAAGTAACTTTTTGAACCATTCAACCAAAATCAACAGCCACATTTTAAGTAAATGGAAGGAATGTAAAATGTGGCGTGCACATGCATGCAAAGAACACACAGAGTCAGGCAGAACGTCAGAGACACGGTGTCGGTTGTGGCAGTTTTAAAAAAAATAAAAAAAATAACAGCAACAACAACAGGGCATTAAACCAAAAGGGATAACTGAAACAGGTCTGGCCAAAATGAAACGCATGAAAATAAAAATTATGGTTTTATGACCAATTGGTAAATGCAAACCACTGCCAATACCGAGGCTGCCTTGTTTAAGCTATACACGCAGGGATAAACACATCTCACACAATCAAAAACTCAAACCACCTTAAAACGCAGCAGGACGTCGATAGTCCAGATAGTGTTTTAGATTAAATGATTCACCTAAATGGTTAATAGTTTCCGCCTTTGCTAGTTAGAAACTGAAAGGCTAGCATGTAAAACAAGCTCATTAATTAAAAAGATGGATTTAGCAATCGCGAGGCCCGTTATGAGGCCTTGGATCTGACTGCGACAACACACACTTGTTACCTAATGAATAACTGGCAAATCATTAGCCAATGAGTATACCCTAAATAATACCATTTTAGACAATGACCGCAATGTACAAGATAGATTTAATATTTATTAATTATGACCTACACGTTGTCAGGAAATTGTTTACTGTGGTCACAGAGCAATTGAGCCAAGTGCTGTTTTCCCCATAGACCTTTATACAACTGGACCTATTTTAGCAATCAGAGGAGATGCCCCGGGTGGCCATTACACATAATGCAGGTTTAAGACACTTCTTCAATGGCTTCATTTTTCAGATCAATAGCGACACCCATGTTGTTTTCTGTTCATGACCCTGAAAAGCACCAGTACTTCTCCGTCTCTCAGCACAGCACAGTTCTGTAGTTTTTTTTAAATTTTATTATTATTAGTGTTTTGGGGTTTGTTTTTTGTTTTTGTCTAATACATCTCTGGACTGTGTCAGAGTAAAACTTCCATAAAACCCAACAGATGTGTGGACATCAACAATCAAGGTAAGAAAGACTACTGCTGCTAGCACAGCTAAAGTTAGCCACGCTCTAAAACCAATCTGGCATCACCGGTGTGCTAAGCTTGCCACAATTTACTACACATTTCAGCAGCAATGAAAATGACAGAAATGAATACAGAACAAAATGTGACTCAGCAGTCTCAAACAACTCTCGAATATAACACACCACTGTTCAGTCTGCCTTCAACTTTGATCTTTTTGTGGAGTACTTTCTTATTTTTGGCTGATGTTCTTTGACTAGTAAATTAGTTACCAGCAACATCCCTCGTACAAATTAGTTTGCCATAAACCAGACCGAACTTTCTTACCTGGGAAAAACAAAAAGAAACAAACACTGGGCACACCTTGGGCTCTATGAGATGAGAGCACAATAAGTCACCTTTGCTTGTCATTAGGCCCACCTATTTGAAAAATGTCTATCTAATCAAAGTTGGGAATTTGAAAGTAAATACCAGTCATACAATCAGTGACACCAATATATCTGAAATGGTTCTAAAAAACACCTCAACTGCAGCTCTGTCAACAAATCCAACATCCATTTTAGTCACAACAACACCATTAGAAGCAGGAGCAGCAGCAGCACTACTACTAGGACTACTACTACTAATCTTCTGTGAATGTATCATGTCTGGTAAAATAGCACCCGATGCATTTTTCTAACAAATAGAGGCGTAAAGACTAGAAAGAAAATATCAGAAAATATCAAACCGAAATATATATTTAGTCTAATCTTAAAACTCACACGACTACAAAAGGAAACAAGAACATTTAAAACAACAAATTTTCATTTGAATGGGCATTATATTTCAGTGTTCACATACAGAGACTATTTTATAACATGCACATGCAAGTACATTTGCTTTTGTGTAACCTGTAGCAGCTGTGAAAGCACATCAGCAGAAGAATTACATTTCTGAATAAATATTGCTTTAGTGGAGAGTATCAGTCACTGAAAAACCACAACAGGAAAAGAAGAAGAGGAAGAACCGGATGTTCGCTGGTGTAGCATATTCTCTTTTCATGACCCTCTTGTGGGGGGTAGGGGGGGTGAATAGTCATGTCTACGTGGTTACTTTCAGCATAATAAAGCTGTAAAATCTCAGGTTACAAATGCCTGCAACAATAAATCACCCAACCAAGTGTTTACTTAAGTTAGCCTCCAAGCTACCTCTTAGCTCAGCCTGACAAAACACCCTACAGCTCAAACTGTCAACAACCCGCTGTAACACACACACATATATATACGTATGTGTGTGTGTGTATGTGTGTGCGTGTGTCTATATATATAGACACACGCACACACATATATATAGCATTGTGCCCCATTCTGACCACATTCCACAGGAGGTGAAAGGTGAAGCTTGTTTGACTAGTGGCTGAGGTGAAGGGAGACCTTTTGCCTGGGTGTGGCTGGACACAGTTATCCTCTAGACTCACTGATAACTGGGCCTGCATGTTACTGAACGCATTGAGGCCAACCTTGAAGCGGTGCTCTGAGGGTTTGAAATCCCCATGTGCGACAAAACATGCTAAAGACAGAGTGTCATAGATTCTGTATGGTTCAGAGTCTGCTATAGCTCACTCTGCCAGGCCTGCAAGAGAGAGTGTGGATCCGGTGAGGAGGGCCTGGTCATGATTAGGCAGCAAAATGTATCCTCGCGTGTCAAACCTCACTTTGATCCATTCAGCTTCCCCTCTGTCTGTCTCAGCAGTGAAAGAAATGGTTGAGCTTTGTGGGTGTGTGGGTGTGTGCGTGTGTGTGGTGGGGGGAGCCAGAGAAAGCAGGGAAGCATATGAGTGCATTCATACACTTACAATGATTTGTTTTATGTCAGGGCATTAAGAGAAAGTATAGTCAGGCAGTGTATATTCTCCCTCTCACACACACACGCATATACAGAAACACACAAAACCAACACAGAGGCGTTTTTTGTCTCACCTTCTGCTACTGACCTTCCCTTTGTTTACAGCGCATTGCCGGGATACTCCCTTTGATTCGGCTTCGCACACGTGACCCTAGCCAGTTTCTGCTCTGCAGTGCTGCTGCTAAAAATAGCCTCAGCTTGCCCTGGCTCCACAGCTAGTTTACATAAGCTCTAAGGGGGGTGGGGGGAGAAAAGGGAGCGACACAGGGGGAGAGAGAGGAGGGGGAGTCTCAGTGAAGAGAGAGCGATAGAGAGCAAGGGGGAGAGAGGAGGAG
>VUQR01023585.1:11733-21935 GCA_015108515.1 Hemichromis elongatus | reverse complement strand
GTCATCACCTGGTCACCAGAAGGGGGTGGAGTCTTCTGTGCAGTGGTGCTGTTTTTTCCTTCAAAGCGAGCGAAAAAGGTGTTCAGCTCATTCAGCAGGGAGATGGAGCTGTCACAGGTCTGTGGCGTGGGCTTGTAATCTGTGATGGTCTGTATGCCCCGCCACAAACTCCGTGTGTCTCTGCTGTCCTTGAAGCGACGAGATATTCCTCTGGAGTACTGTCTCTTAGCCTCTCTGATGCCACAGGAAAGGTTGGCCCTAGCTGTCTTCAGGCTCGCCTCGTCTCCAACCCTGAAGGCAGCATTCCGAGCTTTCAGCAGCCTGTAGACCTCCCCTGTCATCCATGGCTTTTGATTGGCACGGACAGTGATGGTTTTGGTGACTGTTACATCCTCAGTGCATTTCTTAATGTAGGCTGTGACAGTCTCTGTGTACTCCTGGAGGTCAGTGGTGTTGTTGTAAGTGGCAGCCTGTTTAAACATATTCCAGTCTGTGGTGTTAAAGCAGTCCTGTAAAGCCTCTGAAGACCCCTCTGGCCACACTCGTATCTGCTTACGAACCGGTTTGTTGACTTTAACAAGCGGCCTGTAAGCGGCCTCTTCTGCTTATCCAATATGGGTCACAGGGGGTGCTGAGCCTGCCCCAGCTGCTATTGGGTGAGAAAGGTGGGGTACATCCTGGACAGGTCACCAGTCTGTTGCAAAGCTAAGACACAGAGAGAGATGACCATTCATAATATCAGTAACACCTGTGGGCACTTTACATTGGTATGGTATACTTTTATGGTACGTGTATTTTGACATTTGTTGCCATGATGCCAGGTCTCTCTTGGAAATGAGATTTTTAATCTCAGTGAGATTTTGTTTACTATGATAAATAAAGGACTAATAATAAATTCACAGATTAATCTAACCCCACTAACTGCATGTCTTTGGGCTGTAGGAGGAAGCCAGAGTTCCTGGAGAGAGCACAGACATGGGGAGGAAATGCAAACCACATATACAAGCCTCAAACCCAGGACCTTCTTGCTGTGAGGCAACAGTGCTGACTTATTTACTTGAAATGACCAAAAGGTGCAGTTTTTTACTCCAGATGACACAACCGTAGACCATAACCTGATGTGCACCTCCTGAGAAATGTTACTACATGTCAGGTCAACGTTTAGTGTTAAGAGGGGCTTTCAGTCTACATCTAAATCCCTCATAACCTTGTGCATGTCCTCTTTCACTACATCTATGAACCTCCTCAAAGGTCTTGCTCTTCCCCTCCTGCCTTCATCTTCAACATCCTTTGTCCCATGTATTCACTATCCTTTCTCTGCATTTGTCTAAACTATCTCAATCATGCCTCTTTAGCTTTGTCTCCAAACATCTTGACCTGAGCTGTTGCTCTGATGCACTCATTTCTAACCATGTCCATTCTGGTCACTGCAAATGAAAATCTTAGCCTCAGAAAGTTCAAATAACATCTTTTGAAAATGACCTACGGGGTTTCTCGGGGAAGACACAGTCTAGTGTTTGAAAGTCAGAGGCCATTCTCTTTCTTGGAAAGTAACTAAACAATACTGAATATATTTACCTCAAACTTAAAGAGTCTATTTTCCTTTTTTCGGGTGGTTGAGCAGGTATCTCCTGCTGCTCCGGAAACAAAGAACTCAAGCCGGTTTAAATGTTGTGCTTCATCAGTCGGCAAACAATAGGTCAGGATGGAAAAACAGAAGAGGTGAAAGGAGGAGGGAAAAGCATTCAGGAGACAAGCAGCAGGAGGTTTCTGGGGGATAAAAGCTGGGAGGGGGGGGTGTGGGTTGAGATGTCAGAATCCCTGTGAAGGTGCAATGCCCCGCTCCTGATTAGACTGCTAATAGTTAACTATTGTAAAGGTGTTAAGCTATAACAAGTGATAATGTGTAGATGTTAATGTTTAGAAATGTAAAACTTAAAATCCGAAATAATTTCAAGGGCACTCAGAGTCTTTTGTTTCAACACAGGACATTTCAAAAACTAATAAAGGAAAACACAAAGAGCATCCATTGTATATTTGTGCTATAACAGACGTGGCAGTAAAAGTCCTCATTAACTCCATGTCCCCTGCAGGCTCTCTCCCTGTTATCTCCCATCAGATATGCTTGCTTCCTCTATTCTATTCAAAATGAGTCACCTATTAGCAGTACATTGTTTTCCGCAATGACCCTTTAACCCATTACTGATTTGACAGCCAAGCTATTAAATCAAACAAGTATGCTTTGAAATGCAAAAGCAATGACCGGAGCAGACATGCGCAAACAAAGTCCTGTCAGCACCAAAAGGACACCTGTTTTCTTTTTTTTTCTCAGCTCTGATCAGCAGGTGAGCGAGATCAACCATTTTTGATATTTAGTTTCAATAACTCTTACTTTCAGGGAGGGGATGTGCCCCCGGGGCTGCCACTGAACAAGCTGTGGAGATTAAATGTGTGACCCTGGCTATGTTGTGCTTGAATATAGGCTCCTTTTCAATTGCAGCTACAGACTTTGCTTTCTTTTTTTGTTCATCTAACTTCAAAACCTACCCTATCCTAGCGTATTTGTTATGGACACTATAACATGTCAAACTTAAAGCTCGGGGCCAAGCAAAGACTCCAATCTATCCCCACTGGACGGCTTTGGAGAGAATGTGAAGGGGAGCATAAGTTTTGGACTGATAGGTGTATTTTCATAACTTTTACAGCTTTATGAACTTCCCCATGGCTGTTAATACTATGTCAAAATAATTTATATATTAACAATTAAATGACAAATTAAATCAATTGAGCTAACAGCTCATTGCCAGAAAGGGCGGGAGGGGGAGTTAAGTGGTTCGGCCCACTTAGGCTACATCCACACTAATGCGTTTTCATTTGAAAACGCATCGTTTTGTCTCCGTTTTGTCCTCCCGTCCACACTGAGACGGAGTCTCTGGTCAGGGAAAACAGAGCATTTTGGATACGCTCTCGAAAACGCATACATTTGGAGCCAAAACGGAGACATTCCAAAACGATGACGTATGTTAGTCGTATGATGCAGTCATGTGACCAATTCAACCAAGATAGTCAGACGGCATCGTACAGCAGTTGTTTTGTTTGCTCAAAGTTTAGTTTAGTTTAGTGGCCATATAGAAGCCATATAGAGCAACAACTCTACTTCATTATCATTTCATTTGAAACATTCGGTGCTTTTTCTCGTCATTTTGCCGCCCATTTTAAAGAGCCGGAAAGTAAATAAGCAACAGATGGAAATGACACAGGTCGAATCGTCTTACGTTTTGCGCATGCGCGGTACTGGAATGTAGGCGTTTTGCACCGTTTTAATGTGGACGCACAACTGTGTGAAAAACGACTAAAAACGATAGTGTGGACGCGGAGTGTTTTAGGACGAAAACTCTGTATTCAGCTCTATCTGGACTAGTGTAGACGTAGCCTTAACATCAAAGTTGGCTTAATCTGGCCTATAATGTAAAATGAGTTTGACTGCCCTGCTGTAGCATTTTGGAATGCCTCATGCTCGCATTTATTTCTGTATAGCTAGTGAAAAAAATGTTGTAATTAATGACATCCATGGATCTTAACAAAACTGTATTCATGTCTTCAGGCAGTATAGGTTCTCACTCTGTGTGTGAGCTAACATTATTAAAAACAGTGAAGAGATGTAGACATGTTTTTCCTGCATTAAGATTGAATATTGCATGTAATGTATGTCATGCTACAAAGTCAATCAGAATACTGACCTTTTGCAAACATGTGTGTTTTAACCATGTGGTGTTAGCTTGTCCACTATTTTGAATGTGTGACCATCACTGTAGGATAAAGTGAATAAGGCTTGAGTCACATAGGCCTACAGTAAGCAGCTGGCAACCACCTGTTGCTGGGGGGAAACGTGTATTCCGCAAACAGTTCTTGTGATTGCTTTGGTTTGGCTAACATTGAGCTTTAGTCCTAGTTTAAATGAAAGTGATGGATTTGTCAAACAAACGGTGATCGGCTCCTTTCTGAGCTGCAGTGAAACTGTAAACATCAACTTGAAATTGAGTCCCATTTCTTTTAAAGAAAAAGTTGGGCCTTTTGATAAATGTTAGCTAAAGCAAAGCTTTTACTTTGAAGGTGAATCTTTTCCGTTCCGATTTGTGTTTAGATGTTTTACTATAATTCAGCTAGTGGTTAGTGAATAGCAGCTGGATAGTGTAGTGGCAAGCCTACACACTTTCGGAGCGGTAGTCGCAAGTTCGATTCCCACCCCGTATCCAGTAAGGGTCCTGGCTAGACCCCCCCATGCTAAAACCAAGCCCTGGAATGGCGCGGCTATGTCTGCAGCCTGTCCGCAGCTCCGACATAATCATTTCACTACATGTTGTACTCTGTATGATTGTGTATGTGACAAATAAAGGTTGTCTGTTGTGAATATTTGCAGGCATCCATGGCAATCTGCTAGCAACTTTCCTATCTCATCCTAGTGGGTTAACTCTAACTGCGCACTTGATCTCACATGAGAAACCCCAATATACCAGCATTCAAACAGCACAACACATTCCCAACAAAAAAAAAACTCTTCCGGACATTCTTTGGCTGCTAACTCCAGAACATCTTTGATTGTATTTTTGTCCTTTTTTAGAGTTTGCATTAAATTCGGTACCACGCTGGGGGCTCACTGTTGACTCCATGGTTGACTTTGTGGGCGATTTACCCTTTAAATTTGTAGTGGTTCAATCCAGAGCCTATTTGGGCTTTGGTTCAACCAGTTAGCGAGTACCCGCCCCTTAAATCCTTACCGGTCAGCGGTATTTGTGAATGTGTAATTGGTTCATTTGATTTATTTTTTCTGTTGTAACACTAACTCTTTGGTATTTTGTAATGACCTTGATAAAGCCCAATAACTGAAGCGCATTAGCGAGCTGATAAAGTTGTTCCCTAGTTTTCCATGAAAACAAGAAAACTATGGCACTTTTTAGCAATAAGAGGAAAATATTTAAAACATCTTCTTGGAGATGTGCCCTTTTGTTAGAAATTTAAATAGAATCTTACCAAGTGAAAGAGATTTCAGGGTCATGTCTTACCTGAGGCTTTTGCTCTGATTAATCTGTTGATAAGCATAAATAAGCTGATGTATTCCTCCGACCAGCCTCGATGTATTCCTTCTAACAGTTTAAACAGCTGGGCTTTCTTTATCACCGCTGTGGACCTACCGCTGATTCTTCCTGCTGGGAGGGGTAAGTGAGGTGAATAAGGGAAGGTGGGGGGTCCCGAAGTTGGAAGCACTCAGCGGGAAGGAAGGCTGTGACTACTGCCTTGTTTGGCCGAACTCAGTCGAGGATAAGGCATCACCAAGAGATTTACACTACTCTGGTTAATCATGAGCACTGGAGCACAAGCACTTAATATATATTAAGTGAAAAGGAAAATAACATCTTATTTTTCAAGGACACACTCACAGTGACCAAGACAACGATCCAATATGGACTAAAGGGGGTCATGTGATTCAGGCCCTGGCCTTTCACAAAATGTAGTTCAGAAAATCCTGCAAGAATCGTTTTTCTTGTTAGTTTTGAGTCACGGCGCAGCCTTTTTTTTATTATTTTATTACGTTTTTCCATTCAGCCAATGAAATCAGTTGTTTGTCATGTTGTGCAGGAGGTTTGAAGTTAGCTAATTAACTGAGACTTTTTAAACTTGATTTTGTTCTCTTTAGTTTCAACAAGAAGCAAAAGAAGCCTAGGCTGACCAGTCACTGGTCCATAGTCCTTGCAGTAATAACTTAGTACTGCTTTGTTATGTACCTGTTCAATCGGTTTTTAAAGTAAATATCTAAGCAACCAATCACATGGCAGCAACTTAATTTTATTTATATATTTCGCCAAATCACAATAACAGTTGCCTCAAGGCGCTTTATATTGTAGGGTAGACCCTACAATAAAAGATGGATGCACTGCAGCAATAACCCATTTTTGAATACTTTGAAGCCACGGTGTTATTACTACCCATTATGTTGTTCAGCCAGATGTTACTACATTTAGACAAAAAAGCTACCAGTACTCAAGCAATGCAAAAACACAGATTAAGCTAATTGTGGTTTATATTATGTGTTAAATATCCAGCTATTTCTTTCTAATATTGTAGTGTTCTCTTGCTTTGTATTATATGACAAACTGTTTGAACTCGCCTCTTTCATGTAAACACAGTTAGAGCTAGACTGAAAGCATGTGTGGACTTTGCTAATAAGCACCCATGATGGGATTGGCTGAGTTAGAGAAAGAAAAGTCAGATATAGAAAAGATTGAACTCGATGGTCATTAAATATCAGATTTGAACTTCTCATAAGAAAGAGCATATCTGACAGTATGGCTGTCATACCCCATCTCAATGATTCCTCACATTTCAACTCTTTTAACAAATTTTAAACGTGCTTAAATAACACTTTAAACAAACATCAGACTCATGTGAATCACCGTGTTTCTTCTTACTTTTCAAAATAATAGCGCACACATACTCTGAGTGAGCCGTCTTCAGATGCTCACTGTTCACATCTCCAAAGATGCACTGCTATATTGCTTATTGCTGATATACCTTTAGCAAGGAAATATTATTACACCTACTTTTTTTGACAAATGCACATTCACTGCTCCCTGTTCGATATGTTTATCCATGTGAATTAACATTTTAGAAATGCATAGTCGCTCGTTAAATGGAGAACCAGAGTAAGATGTGAAGTAAATGTCAGTGAAGAAAAGTGCAAAAGGTTGATTGGGACGTTAAATTGGATATTGAGCCGACTGAGCTGTCTGCATCTCGGTCAGCGAGTCTGCGAGCAGGATTATTGGATGTTAGGCGTGCCTGTCTAATAAGAGCTAGCAAATACAGGACAATTGGGTTACAAATAAGCAACAATTCTACCTCAGGGTGAAAGATAATTACAATCAATACTAACCTCACGCTCTAGTCCCATATCGTCTGACCTTGAACTTAACATATATGCTATGGGTTGTTTTTCACAGTTGAATAACTGGTATTGATATTGTTAATTATTTCCATATTGAGAAGTGAAATTTCCCTTCACACCGGTGTCAAGGGCAACATAGTGAAAATGGGTACGATTTATATGATAATAAAGCTGCTCAAAGGTGAAACTGTTGCTTGGTTTTCAGGCAGTGTTTGTATGCGTGTGTTTTTGCTGGGTGTGTGGGTGGAATTATGAGGTGAAAGGACACATGTTGACAAATCATATGGCCATCAGTCTGGGCCGGCGTACTCCATGCCAAAGTCAATCGTCCCATTAATCATAAGAGGCAGGCATCCTGACCGAGCGCCGCACACTGCCTCATTTATTCCTGCTGACCTGTTCGCACAGCACACATTTTGTTTCGGGCTCCGAGATTCGTAACTGGCAGAGGCCACACAGCGCAGACCTTAACGCGGGCCACTTTGGAGCCTCTCAGCCACCCGTCAACATCAACCTCACACGGGCTCGGCCCTGACAACACGCGCACTGTTTTAATGCTTGAAAGGTCCTGTGTTGGGCACAGGGAGCACAAATATGGCTTGACACCTGGAATGAGACTTGATGCAGCGCGACCCACAGAACATCTCATCTCCTGACCCAGCGTAGCTTTGCAAGTACACAACTCATTGCCATGGAGGAGCACTGATACCCTCAGCGCCACCCCACCACTGAAAAAAAAAGGTCCCGATTGTCCAATAGAGTGTTTCTTCTGCATTTACAGTCAGACCACTACGTGATTAAATCCGCAGAACTTAAGGTTCGTAAAAAAAATAAAAAATGACAGACTGTTGTAATAATAATAAAAAGCACGCAATGATGCAACAGAAAGTTTACAACCAAGCTACAAATCAAACCAGCTTTCTGACTTGCTGACAAACAAATGAGCGCATCAGAATTCCCAAAAGTCTCATTAACCAAATTCACTGACACGAGTTTCTTTGGGCTTCATTTGTGAAAGTGATGTGGTGGCAGATGATGTGCATTATAGCTGCTTGGCTTAAACCAAAACAAGTCTGAACATAATACTGATGTTGTCTTCAATTAATAGTGATGGAAAAAGTGTGAGCAGTTGTTTAGTTACACATCGACAGAGACAAAGAAACATTACGAGTCGTGTAGTTATGAGTTTCTTGTAACATCAGACCAGTTCGCCACATTTTAACTTCTGTTTGGGTGAATACGTTCTTTCTAGCCTCTACATCCCACCCCGCTAGCTGTTAATTTTGCATGTTTGCCATTTAATTTTGTTTGAACTTTACATAGCTGTAAATGTCAATGAGACCTGTGACTCTCAGCAAAATCAGTAAAGGTTCGATCACATTCTTTGTACTGAAACGGCCCAGGTGAGTATTCCTGAAATGACATGAAAAGGGAACCCACTTTAAATGAGCAAACTATTTCATTTCAGGAAATGCCAAGTAGCACGAGGCATAAACCCACCATACATTATAAGGCAGCACAGTGTATTGCTTTAGAAATTCGATGCTCCCTGTTAATCATCGCCCAAATTATCTATTCAGTCGTTCTTGAGCAAGAAATGAAGAAGATTCACCTTCAAGGTAAAATGAATTTTTTGTTAGTTCAGTGAAGTCTCACGTCAGGCTGTCAGTTCAGTCAGACGTTGCTTGTACTAAGTGGTCTTTGGCATTTGTGCCTTGACTCAAAGGCCACATCAATTGTTATCAGCTATTATTGTTATAATATTGTTGACCGAGAGCAAACAGTCCTTTAGTCACCAGCAAATAACCTCTGCAGTGTAAGAGGGCCAAACGGTGGAGGAGTCTTGTTTGGGGGGCATCGTGTTCAAGACTTTTTTTTTTACCCAGTTTTCCGATTGGTTTTGTGTTCACTTGTGTTTTACATTAGCAACAAGCTACACCACATATAGCCTAAACTATAGTTTGGGTTCAAGTGCACCTTTTCACACCTTTAACCCCGTGAATGAAAAAAGACTCTTAACCAGGATGTTTAAACAACATGCCAAGGACTGCTTTACAAGTACCATATGTTATGAGTCATTAGTGACAGACTCATTTTACATCGTCTAAACCCGACCTCACAACAGAAACCTCCATTATAGCTTTATAATATAATATTATATTTAGTATTTTACAGCATTTAGCGGTAAATGCATGTGCAAGTATTTTACATCAGCCAAAATTTCAACCTTCAGACTGCATTAAATATATTTAATACATTTGGTTTCTAACAGTATTTTTGCTGAACGATGACATAGAGAAGGCATGTTCCTAAACCATTTAATCCCACCATTTTAACCCTCTATTACATTAACAAAATTAATCATATTGTGCGTAGGGGAGGTCTAAGGAGTAAAATGCATGTGCTTACGTAATTTGCAGGGAAAGATTTGGGATTAAATGGGTTAATATAGCCCTAAAGACGTCCCACTCCCCTCCATTAAAACCTTCTGTTTCTAAAGGACAACCAGTCAGAAATTTTAAAAAGCATTATAACATGTTTGCGTTCCTTGTGCTTGGGTCCTCTACCAGGAATCACTGAGAGAGAGATTGTGGTCCATGCTGACATGCTTTATTGGATGGAGATCTTTTGACTGTGGTAAATGGACTGGTACTTCTATTGCCCTTTTTTTCTCTAACTGAGCACTCAAAGTGCTTTTTACTATAAGCTTAAGTATCTATAAGTATCTAAGCACCTTGTCTGACATTGCAGACACACTCACACACCATTGGATGCATCAGGGAAACTCATTCTTTGCTATCTTGCCCAAAGGATACTTCCACATGCAGACCGGACTACCTTGGTATCGAACCTACTCTTCCTCCAGAGCCAGAGGAACCCAGAGTCATTTGAGTACAGTGAGCTCATTGTCATGCTCCAGAAGCTGGTTTGAGATTGTTTGAGCTTTGCAACACGGTGCGATATCCTGCTGAAAGCAGTCATCGGTACATGGGTACACTGTGGTCATAAAGGAATGAGCATGGTCAAAAACAGCACTCAGGTCGGCTGTGGAAGTTAAATACTTTTCACTTTGTACTAAGAGGGCCAAAGTGTGCCAAGAAAACAGCCCATGCATCAGTACACCACAGACAGGATGGTGTTGTTTACGGCAAATTCTGACTGTGTCATCTGAATGTCACAACAGGAACCAGACTCATCAGAGCAGGGAATGCTTTCCCCCCCCCCCCCCCCTTTGGGGGGGGGGGGGGGGTTCCTCTGT